>RJWM01007547.1:0-77450 GCA_004363535.1 Dasyprocta punctata | reverse complement strand
AGTGTGAGCTTGAACAAATCAACAAGACTCTATTCAAAAAATTTTGAAAAGGAAGGAGGGGTTTGGAGGAAGTAGCTCAGTGATAGACGGCTTGCCTAGCATGTGCAAGACCCTGGGTTCAGTCCCCAGTGTCGCAAAAGAAGAGAAGTAGGGAGGCAGAAAGGGGAAGGAGAAGAGAGGGAAAAAAAGCAAAGAAAAAGATTGGTCCATTAAGGGGAAGAAAGATTAAGGCAGTAATTTCCGGGGTAGAGATATATGTAGACCAAGGAGAAGCCACCACTTGAATGGGAAAGATCAGTTGTCCCTCATGCTGTCTGCGAAACAAGGGCCCAGGGCCGGTGGCAAGAGTAGGACCAAGACTAGGGATGCTCATGTAGGAATGTCAACCTCAGAGTTCCTGTGGGGAAAGCAGAGAAGTTGAGAGGTACCATGAAGAGATGAGATGGAATGGAGGGCAGCAAGTGTTCCCATTGGCGGCAAGGACTGGATAATAAGCTAAGAGACACAGGAGAGGGGAAGATAGAAAAAGTTTGATGTGTACACCCATGGATGACATATAATTACATTTGAAAGTAAAGAATTATTAAATCTTCTGAATTGAGGTGTGTTCTTGATACCACTGTTTCTGTGCCTGTCTTTGTCTTAGTTGATGGGCCCCTACCCCACTGTAAGCTGCATTCAGTTCCTTCACTAAGCCTGAGCTGTCTACAGAACCCCTAGTCTGGATCTCTAGCTGTTCTTAAGAATACCAGGCCTGATTCATATGCTTTTCTTTTCTCCTCAGCAGAGGCTTGGCCATATCCCCCATATTTGTTTTCCTAAACAGCTGAGTTAGCTTTTCATCATCATAACAAATGCCTGAGGTGGTCAACTTATAAGGGGAAAAGGTTTATAACAAGAAAGTCCACAATTTATTGGCCCTGCTGTTTTAGGTCTATGACAATGCAGCACTTCAAGGCAGGGTATGTGGTAGAGCAAAACGGCTCACCTCGTGGACAGAAAGCAAGAAAGAGAAGAAAGAGGAAGGGGTTGGGGCTACACAGTGACCCAAATACCTCCTGCTAGGCCCCACCTCCCCTTAGTGCCATACTGGGAATCAAGTCTTGAACACATGGACTTTGGGAGACATAGATCCAAATTATAGTATGAACCTTGTTCAGAGATGTCACAGACCTTCCTGTACTGCTGACAACTCTTCTAGTCTGGAATATTAACCATCCATCCACTGCCCCACATGAAATGTTCATTGATAATCATGCACTGTCCTTCAGCAACTTTGAAAGTTACCTTATTTGTTGGTTCTTGCAGTGATTTTGGCTACTTCCGTCCAGAAAATGACTCAAAGTGTGTGGAACAGCCAGAGCTGAAGGGGCATGACCTAGAGTTTTGTCTGTATGGACGAGAAGAACACCTGACGACAAATGGGTAAGATGACCTTTCTGCTTTGTAGCAGATGAATTTTCCTTGCTCAGGGAGAAAGCTGCTTCTCTCCATGCACAGAGCCAGGTAGTACTCAGAATACTCAAAAGCACTACCTAGGAGAACTTTCTGCAGCGATGAGAATGCTCTGTGACCTGCTGTGTTCCATATGGTAACCACTAGCCTCACAGAGCTGTTGACATGAATGCAGCTGAGGAACAGGATTTTTCATTTTAATTAATTTGGATTTAAATGGATGCCATATGGACAGTACAACTCCAGAGGAGCCTGATTACCTCTTGAATGAATTTGCCACCCTGTCTCCATTGTGTACCGTTTATTAGTGAACTTTCTCTAGGTCACAACCTCTTGAGATAGAAGGGACAGACATGTCCCCAACAGCTAGGAACAGAAGTGAACTCAGTTTACCTGTGGACATTCCTCCAGGCCTGAAAGATGACATGTTACCATATCAGTTTTGCTTTGCTTACCATGCACAATGCCAACCATTGCAACAAGGGAGTTTTACAAAATAGAAAGTTTATTCATGGAGTGGCCAACTTTGTGGAGACAGGAGGACAAGTCTCAGATCTGCCTCCTTGATAGTATGGTTTGGGATGGAGAAGCAGGGTGATTTAAAGCATGGGAAAAGGTAATTGGAAGTGAGGTAATAATTGATTTGCACATGTGATCTTCATAGCTCTTTGTAGAATGCATGTTCAGCAAATGGTAATGATAGCATGATCTGAGGGTAAAGTTTGTGGCCATCGATCAAATTGTAACCCAAAAAAATGTGTTATCCAGAAGGTCACCCATCCAACACCAATCCAGACACAAGTGAAGAGTCAATGATGCATAGCGAGACCTTGTGTCAAAGAGACGGGCAAAAAAAAAAAAAGGAAAAGGAAGGAGGGAAGGGAAAAAGGGAGGAAGGGAGAGCAGAGAGAAGGAGGGGAGTTGGTTTATTAACAGAATACAAAGATATATTACTGGACTCTTGCCTACTTCTTGGAAACATGATTGGAGAACTGCATTTTATGCCCTTTAAGTCCCTGAAAAGTCCCCTAGGCAACTGTTATCATCATGACCCATATCTCAGATGTGACATCTGCAGCAAACCTAATTGGAGACTAATATATTGCTCAGCTGCATCACCTCCAAAATTAACAATTTTTAAGAGTCAAGTAAAAGCAAGTGTAGCTAGAGGGTTTATTCAGATTTTCCCTTGGTTACATAAGGAAGAGAAACTAATGCAGTTCTCCAATCATGTTTCCAGGAAGTAGGCAAGAGTCCAGTAATATATCTTCGTATTCTGTTAATAAACCAACTCCCCTCCTTCTCTCTGCTCTCCCTTCCTCCCTTTTTCCCTTCCCTCCTTCCTTTTCCTTTTTTTTTTTTTTCCCCTGTCTCTTTGACACAAGGTCTCGCTATGCAGTTCAGGTTGGCCTTGAGCTCACTTTGTAGTTCAGGCTGATCTCAAACTTGAAACAATCCTTCTGCCTCAGCTTCCTGAGGGCTGGGATTATAGGCATGTGCCACCACGCCCAGCTTCTCCTCTTTCGTTTTCATAGCTCTGAGTCATTTTATTATAAAAAGCTGGACAAGCAAAAGAAAAAAATCGATATTCATATGCACAAACTAATAAAACAAAATTCATCATACATTTATTTTTTTATTTGACCTTCTAACAGATCTTCTTCTACATTGATTTTTGGCTCCTACAATATAACGAGAGCCTCCTTTGTCTGGATGGTCATTGATTTGTTGATGAGCATCTCTCATTCTTTATTAGCAGTAGGGCTTACACCTAGTGTTAATGTTGCTTCCTGTTTTGTTATTTTGAGTTCAACCCTACCACTGTAAAGGCACCACTGAAGACAGATTTTGGTAGACTTTGAGAATATTTGGGCCTCTGTGTGTTTTATGGTTTACCAAACATAAGGGCCCAAAACTCTTGTAGCACCGGTTGTCAGTCCAGCTGCTGCCAGCATCCCAACCCTGGCTTGGGCTTGGCTCCCCGCCCCTACCGGGGGCACAGTGCATCCCACCCCAGAAGTAAGGGCCAACAACTATATACCTTGACTGGAAAGCAGCACCGCCATCAAGCACAAAACCCTGTAAGCAAATCTCTGACTTTCAGGTACCGGAAAATTCCAGGAGATAGATGCCAAGGTGGGGTGAATCCAGCTCGAGAAGTAAAAGACTTGAAAAAGAAATGCACAAGCAACTTTTTGAGTCCCAAAAAGCAGGTACATTAAAACAGATACAATTTTTAGATACAAATGGGATTTCATATTCTGTCAGGAAAAATCAGTTAAGCATCAAAAATTGTAGTATTGATACAAAGTGGCCAAGCCACCTCTGTCAGACTTCCCTTTGCACAAGAAACTATTAGTCTAAAGAGTAAGTCACATAACCAAGTGATAAGCTCGTTGTATTAAGAGCCCTTTTGGTTGGGGAAAAGATATATCCTATAAAGTTGTAAACATCTTAGAAGCAGAGAGTTGTAAAAATTTCTGAGGCTTAAAGTCATTTAAAAAGACTCAAGGCTGACAGTCAGTGCATGGTGTATACATGTATTGAGGTATCGCAATGCATCCCATTAATATGTACAATTATAACATGTTAACCAAAAACTAAAAAATTTATTTTATTTTTATTTTTATTTATTTATTTTTTTTTTTTTTGCGGCACTAGGGATTGAACTCACAACCTCACGCCTGCCTGACAGGCGCGTAAGCCGCTTAGCCAAACTCCCGGCCCTGGTTTTTTTGAGGCAGGGTCGCACTGTGTAGCTTGGGCTGGTCTTGCGCTCGCGTTAAAAAATTAATTTTAAGAAAGAGAGAAAGTTGACCATAAAAGGGCCATGACCTAGAGTTTTATGCATGTGGAGAAAAGCGTTGGATGATAGGGTGGATCTTTGTGTTGAGTGAGTCCTGCCAGTGTATTCAGAATGAGAAGTTAATCTGTGGTAATAATGGGCTGGTGTTGATTTAAAGGCAAGCTGTGAGGCTGACTGCAAATAGTGATACTGAACTATCTGGTTGGGATCTGGAGATATGGTGAAGAGGAACACTCTTAATATCAGTAATACGACTTGAGAGATAAGCCAGGGTCCCCTTCTCCTAATCTGTAGTATGAGAGGTTGAGCTGGACAGACTGCAGTCGCCTGCCCTTTGCTGTTTTAAGGGATGAGAGACTGACAAAGGGTGGGATTAAGAAGGCAAGGGGAGAAGAGTGTGTGGGTGTGTGTATTTGTAAGGGGGACCAGTTCCCCCTTCTCTGCACCCCTGCCCAGGGCTCCTAGTGGCTGTCCTCAGAGTGTTTGTGTGTGTGATTGCACAGGACTCCCGCCCACAGGGACACAGCTTGTCCCAGAATCCAGCTCCGCCTCCTCTTGGACACATTGAAAACACACACTTCTTATCTCCCACCCAGAAGCAGGTAGGTTACACAAAAACAATGATATGATAAGGCTTATCTGTAAACATACCAAAAATTGAGTAAAAACATAAACCTTGGTGTCATGGGATGGTCTGCCTGTGTAGGAATGGCACAGTATCATCCAAATGATGATTTTGTCCTAGGTTCATTCAGCCTACTATTATCATAGTGTCCCTTTCCTGCTCTGCCCTTCAGCTCCAAGACATGTAAACAGGGATGTAGAACTGTCATCACCACCATGTTTCATTCATCTAAGCAGTCATCAAGGCTTCCGGCATCACTTTGACAATGAAACCCATTTGTAGGCTCCAGGCAGTGGAGTTCAGATCCCCCTGCCTGCTGTGATTGTCTCCTAGTAATGCTGAGATGGTTCATCTTTGGGTGGGGTTGGAAGAATAACATCATTAAGTGCTTCAGGGTGAAGATGGTCAGAGAAAGTAGGGGAATGAGCAGCCACTTTGAATGCAGACCTAGAATTAGAATATGCATACCTAAAAACTTTTATGTTTTATGTTTTAATTTATCAAGAATTCCAAGTCAAACTCTGTTCCAATTATCCTGGCCATCGTGGGATTGATGCTGGTCACAGTTGTAGCAGGAGTGCTCATTGTGAAGAAGTATGTCTGTGGTGGAAGGTAAGGAATGTGGAAGGGATTCAGAGGTACTGAATTCAAACCACAAAATCTAGCACATAAAGTTGAGTCTGCCCTTGGCTAAAACTAGGTAGTTGAAGTGATGGTCCTGAAAAATCTGATCCAAATCTTGTCATAGCCTGTGCTTTTCCATATGTCAACTGTGGGCTTGATACCTGTGTGTGCCTCCCCTTGAATGTGTAAACTCTTGAGTGTGTAGGAAATGCACCCTGCTCACCATGTGCTTCCATTGACAGGTTCCTGGTGCATCGATACTCTGTGCTACAGCAGCACGCAGAGGCCGATGGTGTGGACACTCTGGACACAGCCTCCCATGCTAATAAGAGTGGTTATCATGATGACTCAGATGAGGTGAGACTATTTCTTCTGGAGGTATCCTCCAAAAATACAAAAAAAAGTGATTCTTCTACTCACCATCAAACACAACTGAACTGGTGTGTTGGTGCATGCCTGTAATCCCAGTACTCGGGAGGCTGAGGCAGGAGAATCACTGCAAGTTAGAAGCCAGCCTGAGCAACATAGCAAAACACTATCTCAAACACACACACACACACACACACACAGAGAGAGAGAGAGAGAGAGAGAGAGAGAGAGAGAGAGAGAGAGAATTGAAGCAAAGGAAGGCTTAATCCAGAAGCAGCACCTTAATAAGTATAGGATTTGGCAAACCCAGAAACTAGAAGATTGCTTTCAAAATAGGAATATATGAGTCTGTCAATAATGTGGCATATGTCTTTCTTTCAGGACCTCCTGGAATAGCTCTTCCAAGGAGCTGGGACCAGGCACAGAGAGTGAAACCACCATACCTCTTACACTCCCTGTGGCTCCAGTTTGGGGAAGTAAATTTCCCATTTCAAGGGACCCAGCTCTGTTTCTGCTGCTTCCATCAAAGCCAAAAGGACCTACACTAAAGAACTTCACGGTGGGGTGGGAAACCCTCAACACTCTTAAAATTGGCTCTGAACAAGGGAAAATTTTAAATTCTTTTTATTTCAAGTTTTTTTTTTTTGTTTTTTTTTTTTTGTTTTTTTTTTTAAGTATAGGCTTTGGGTTTGTTTGGGTTTTGGTTTCTTTGGGTTTTTGTTTTGTTTTTGTTTTTGTTTTGTTTTTGTTTTAAGGGAAATGAAATGGAATTCAAGAGGCTTGTTTCACTAACCTCACTCTTGCCTATTCTGTGTGACACCTGCCCCAGAGCATCTACTGAGTCCAGCATCAACTCACAGTGGGCGGTGCTATCCTTGGGCTCTGCCTGCCATGTGAAGCAGCCACAGAGAGGAAAACAGAGGCTGCAGTGACTGGTACAGCCTGGCCAGCTTTTCTCCGTCTGGGGACAGCCCTTCTCCAGGAACATTTTATACCAGCTCCTCACACAGATCCTGATGCTGCTTTTATTTTCCCCTAAGGACCACAGACCACATTGATTTTTCTTTTCCCCTGTTTAGGCAATACACTTGTTAATTGCCCTTTGGCAACTAACTTAACCATGTGCTTCCAAGATACTAAATCAGGAAAACTTCAGGGCAATATTTTTAACTTGGGGCAGGAATAAGGGAGCAACAGAGAATTGACTAGATTTAGTACCTATTAAAGGCGAAACTGGCTGCTTCCGAGATGGTTAAAGCTGTGCTTTGTGTGTGTGCCAGTAGCCTTGCTCAAGGACAGTGTGCAGGCCGGGCCTGGAAGTCTGCCCGGCTCAACCATCTCAGCTGGAGTTGATTGGTGAGCACACAGCGCAGCCCTGAGGACTGACTTCTGCAGTCTTCCATTTTCCCTTCGCACCTGTCATGTTGGCTCATGATTGAACCATTATAACGGCTGCTTATTTGCTTCCTCCTAGGTTGCTGTTGTACATGGAGCCAGGACTAGAGATGTTTTCAGATTCAGATTTTTTTAAAATCAGCCTTTTATTACTAGGCAGTTGTCCTCACCTCTTCTCTGCTTTGCCAAGTCATTTGTTGGCATGAAACTTTTGACTGAACCAATTGAAAACATACTTCTGGTCTTGATTCTTCGTTTGATACATTGTGTTCATATTTTAAATTTAAGGGAGTTTTCCATCTGACATTTTTCCAAATTAAATGACAGAATGTGGCTGGGTGAATTTTTGGGTGGCCATGTAGTAATGGAATGCTGCAATAATTAGTTTTAATACACACTTGAATGTTCGCTACACAGGAATATAGTATGGTCAGTCTTCGGTTTCCCATACCTACTGTGCAGGTCACAGTTTCTCCCAGTAATTGGGAGATTCTTTGATAGGTGCCATTTTGCTGCTGGTTCATTGTGTGGATGATAAAAAGTCAGTAAAAAGTAAATGTGCCAAAATAACTTTTGTCAGAATGTGTGAGCAGATGGCTAAATTCTCTCCTCCTCAAAATGGATGAACAGCAGCAGGGACAGGGAGAGGAAGTGAATGGAGAATTTTAGAAACTTTAAAACTGCAGTAAAATTAAATGAGTCAGGGAACTTCTGTTCAAAATGAAGTTAGGGCAGTTTTTGTGAAGAGAATATTTGTGATGAGGGCTACAGTGGACTAGCTTTAAGCTCATTCATTTTGCATGTTTTAAATTTTTAAATCCAAAGATACATGCCAGCTCACAAATGGTGTCAGCCTCTGTCCCACTCTTACCTCCTGCCTAAAGTGAACTTGATGCCCAGAAAAGACTTCATTTACACCATATACCTTTTCTCCCAACATATAGCCAGGTGAATGTGGATTAGATGGCCAATATACGGGAATCCTTTTATTAGTTTTAAGATGTAGGAGGGTTAATGTTCTTCTCTGAACATGTAAGAGAGCTCTTCGCTTATAATAATATATTTATATAGAGTTGACAGTTTCCTCAGCACTTTCACTCGTATTATGTCATTCGCGCCCCCAGTGTTCTCATGATGGAATTGAGGAACCAAGCCTGAGTCAGTTGTCCGGGTCCCCGCGTGTGCTGTGAGCAGCACTGGGTGGTTCTGTGGTTGTCTTAGAGCTCTGGGAGTTGTTGTGCAAGTCAGTGCTGAACACCTGGAACAGAGCTGCTCTCTCAGAGGTGACTTGCTGTTCTTTAGGACAGGGGTCAGTGACAATTCTTTCAGAGCATTATTTAGCACCTTTTTGTTTTCTTTTTGAAAACAAAATTTTATTTTCCTGTTTTTCATGGCAGAAACAGAGTGAATGGTAATTTTGAATGTGTCTTCAGGGACAGGACCTCCCTTTGTGGTGGGTCTCTATTGAGGAACACAGGTGTGAGTCTCTGAGGATGGGTCCCCTTCCCCGTGCTTTTGCTCCCACCCTGGGCTGGTTGCTGTGTTGCCTTAGGACTGTCTACTGGCCTGGCTCATTCCCTTTATTGGCTCATTAGCTTTTTGTGGTGGTCTCACAAAAGTGTGCTCTCTGCTAGAGAATAAACAGCCTAAATCCTTTACAGCTTATAAAATAAAAAGACTTCTGATTTGTCCTGCTCAGGTTAGGAGGATCACCCTTGACATTAAAACCTAGAATATCCCATATAAACTCTCAGGATTGATAGCTGCAGAAGAGATTTCTGGAGGTTCAAGTGATGGAATTTAGCATTGTTAGGTAGGGTGGTTATAATCAGACAGTCCAAAGTGCTCTGAGCTCTTAAATCTAGAATCCTTCCTGTTGAAGACCTAGGGGATTTTTTATTTTTCTTGAAACCAGAGACCAGCATGGAATGTGCCTAAGCTATGAATTGAAAACTAGAAGCCTTTGGAGAGTTGTGGTAACTGTGGGACTTAGGACATACGACAGCATCTGTATACTTGAACCTGGGAATTAGCATCCGCCTCTGGAAGGATACAGTATGTATCCTTCTTCTTAGGTTTGTCTTGGGTCTTGGCATGGCCTTTCATCCTTGACAAATTAATAATGTGCTGGCCACCTCCAGATCCTACCCTAGGCATATAAACTATAGCTAGACATCCCCTGGCCATAACACTAGGATACAGAGAGAGGCACAGGCCCAGCTATACCATCCCCTGGGGGCCAGGGCTGGCCTGGCTTTCTAGCTAAAGCATCTCGGTAAAGAGTCTTTTTAGGAGAGCTCTAAAGAACCCTACCCCTGTACACAGTACCTAAGAGCTCATCTGCTTATTGTTAGCACAGCCCTCTCATCTCCATGTTAAGCTAAGAAGCTTAGAACTGCTAAAACAGGAAAAGATGCACCTTTTGAACTTTCTGCCACCTTTCCAACAGGGAAATTAACATGAATTTAAATATCCTTTAAACAAAACCAAAGTTTAAAATTTTCCATGTGAAGCCGGGAGCGGTGGTGCATGCCTTTAATCCCAGCACTCGGTAGGCTGAGGCAGGAGGATCATTGTGAGTTCGAGACCAGCCTGGGCAACAAAGTGAGTTCAAGGCCAGCCTGAACTGCATAGTAAGACTCTGTCTCAAAAAAAGATAGAGCTGGGGATTTAACTTAGTGGCCTAAGCGCCTTCCTGGCAGACGCGAGGTTGTGAGTTTGGTCCCTGGTACCCCACTCCCGCAAAAAAAGATTTTCCATGTGAAGTAGTGAATGGGAGGGCCAGAGACATCAGTTGCCAGACTTCTATTCCATCTGCTACTGATTTACCCAGTGCAGGCAACTCTAGAAGCACTGTCCTGCCCTAGCAGAGTCCAGCCCTACTCTTAAGAAGGGTAATTGAAATAGCAGGAGCATGTTGAGTTCTTAGTTATGTTGATAACAATAAGAATTTGAAAATTAATTTGAAATTATCTTCAACAACTTTCTGTATGAGTTTTTTCACACCAGTACATCCTTAAGCATTCTTGTTTATATGGAATAACAAACTAATCTGTACCTTTATATATATATAGATATGTACATATATACATATATAAGCTGTATAGTGTACATGTTAATGATTTATTGAAATCCCCAAATGTTTAATGCAGTTTTCATCCTCCGCATGCCTTCAATTGTGGTTGGGTGACTTTATGTCCCCTGGTGGTCCTGCCCACCTCCTGTGTTTGAACCTCTGGGGAGGAGGGTTTGGATTGTACTCTCTTATCCTCGTGCACAGAAATGCTCAGGGTCCCCATGTGCCTGTTGTTTATTCCTCTTGTCTCTCTTTCCCTTTTCTGAGCATGTGGTCCCTCCCAAGTCATGAGACAGCTGCCTTCCTATGAAAGTGTTAAGCAGTATTAAGATCATTACTGCATGTGTGCTGAAAACCCAAGTTTTCTGTTCCCTTGGGACAGAAAATTGCATGTAAGGTGAGATAATCAAGTTTCAGTGACCCATGTCAATTACACAATAAAGCCAGACCCCACAATGAAATCCCACAAAATGGAAATAAAACTCAAATTTCTTTAGCATTGTGTAAATAAATCTGGATGTGTTTAACTTTGTACTGGTAATTTTCTGTATATTTGCAATATTTGGGTTACAAATAAAACAGACTGGACTTTGTTACTTGACCTACTGAGATGACTAAGCTATAGTTTGTTAATATGACAGATTTTCCAGTTTTGTAGCTTTGAAAAATCAAAACCCAGCAACCTGCAAAGAAACCATTTAAAGAGCCAGGACTGTGCATTTCTAACATGAAAACTATTAGGTAATTTGTGGTGAAAATTACTCCCCCAGAAAGTGAATTATTCCCCCATAAATTATCTGACTTTCTTATTCTTCATACTGCTAAAGATCTGCCTCTCATGGTATTTAGTCTCACCTTCAGAAACTCACAGACCTGCCCACACACCTTCTAGGCTTTCTCTCTCTATGCTCTTCCTTCTCAATACAGCAAGTATCTTTTCTCTCCTGAATTCTGTGTTCCTTGTAGCAAGTTTGAAAAATGACAGCATTAAAATTTTACCTTCATAGCTTTTAGTCTACCCCTCTTAGGTTTTTCTTGCTGCATATTCATAGTCCTTCAAAAAACAGCAGCTTTCCTCTCTTCCAAGTGTCACCTCTAGGAGACTTCCCGCCCACCTGCGTAAAACCTTCAGCTATTTTGCTCCACTGATCTGGACCAGTATTTCCATGTAGTGCTGTAGCACCTTGGTTTAGAGGTGACAGGGCAAAGCCTTTGTTCTTGAAGAGGCCACACCCTGGCAGGAGAGTACCTACCCCACAAGATTATCTGCAATAGTTTTTGTTTAAAGAATTCTAACATAGGACCGGGGATTTAGCTCAGTGGCATAAGCACCTGCCTGGCAAACACAAGGTCATGAGTTCAATCCCCAGTACCAAAAAAAAAAAAAAAAAAAGCTAACATAATGTTCTAAGATTTACAGTGTTCAGAACCAACAGCTTGCTTTCTAAAAAGTGCAGATTCCTGAATTCTACCCCAGGTCTATTGAATTAAGACTTTCCGATGGCCACACCCAAAATACCATCTTACCTTCCTTGCAACAAAGGTCTAAGACTGAAAGCTTCAAGACTGAATGTAGTATAAGGGAATCACCTAATGTGACAGTTTCTGATACTTCTAGGGGATTTGGCTGGGTCAGAGGAAAAGTAGGTCAAGGAGACCTTTTTACTGGTTCCAAGATGGTACAAGTCTAGCCTTTTATCAATCAAACTGGACCCAGAGGTCAGTCCCCTCAGGTGTCCCAGGGCCCAACAAACAGGTTCCTGACCCTATAGTGTATCTGTAAGTTGTCCTGAACCATAGACCCTATACAGATTGCAAAGGGACTAGAATTCCATCACTCCAAGATAAACTCTCCCAGGAATCTACTGACTGCCCCCAAGTTGGGAGCTACAATAAGTAAGCAGCCATTTGTTCTACAACTCTGATTGTTTTTTCCCCATGGAAAATGTCGGGGAGGGGAATATAGGAACTCTGCTTCCACTCAACTTTGCTGTGACCCTAAAACTGCTCTAAAAATAAAGTACATTTTTTAAAAATACAGAGGAGATGCTGACTTCTGGAGACAGGAAAGTGGGAGTATGACAGGAAACCGAGTATATAACACATGGTGGTAAGCCAGGAAACCATATAGGGCCTTTAGTGCATAACTAGTTCCTATTATGGGCTGACCAGTTTTCATTTTATCATCTGTACAATTATGACATCAGCCTCCTTTGATTCATAGACCTGTGGCTCAGAGCCACCAACTGGTGGCTGAGTGGTACAGCCAGAAATGACAGGTCCCTCAGCAGAGTTCTACCCCTGCTGCCTCCCACTTCATTTATGTTGTCTCTCAGGAAGGGAGATTCGGCTTTCAAAGGAGGAAATGATGGCCTGACCTGAAAATAGCTTCTGTTATCAGGCACTTTGTCGGCTACACTCTGCTAAGCACTTTATATAGAGATTACCTCTTTTAATCCTCACAATAACCCTATGGTTATTATTATCTCCATTTTACAAATGAAAAAACAGACTTACTGAGGATTGGGGCTATAGCACAATAGTAGTAGAGCACTTGTTTAGCATGAGACAGGAGAGAGAGACTGGTGTGTTACGAGCCTCACAGGTAGGTGGTCACAAAGCCCATACAGTGTCCAGGTAGTCTTGCCTGCAGAGTGCAAACTGTACCCACCACCAAAGGCTACTACCTTTGAGGGGGAATGTTGTAAAGAATGAGGATGAGGCAGGTCCTGAAGGTCAAGGTAGAGACTAAATGTGGGAGCAGCTAAAGGTGTGCCTGTGAATCAGTGGATCTTGGGACTTGAATGCCTTGTGGGATGAGCCAGGGGTCAGAAGTTGAGATGTCACCCAATCCTCCCAACAGAAGCCAGAGGTGCCTTTTGTATGGTGTGTGCTCAAGTGCTCTCCTCTCTCCCCAGCACTGTGAGGGATGTCATCTCTCTCCCAAGATAACAGAGCCACCTCAGCCCTCCGCCTGTAGCTATTCTGGGCTCCTCTCTGATCCTCCTCTCTTCCCCTAACCCGTACTTCACCCTTCTGCTGGGGGTAGGTAGGTGGAGAAAGGCCAGCCCACTTACATAAGCCTGTGGCTGGGACCCCAGAGGCTAGTCTACATAGCAGGTGCTCAGCCCCTCCCTAGCCATCAACAGTGACAATCTTCTGCTGGAGGCCAGCCTCTGGGTTGGCCCAGCATGGAGTCAGCCACAACTCGGGAGATGGCCTTAGGCTCCAAGCTGAAGGTGGAGGAAGCCAGCCGAGCCAATGCTGAAGGATCTCAGGCCTCGCCTCGACAGGGGGCTTGCAGCCCTACTCCCCAGCTCCTGCTTCCTGTAGAAGGTGACTCTTGGCTGTTGGTGAGGGGTGGAGGCTGGGTGGTGGGAGTTGCAGAGGACTTCTCTACTGCCCTAACTACACCTCAGGTTTTTGCAAAGCTTAACATCTTTATGGAGTCCGTACTTAGGATACAGGCTCATTCTCTGGAGACCCCCAACCTCTTCCTTGAATTCTTACTTGCTGTGTCTTTGCTGTGTCTTGGCTTTGTAGCTAAGAAGTCAGTGAATGGTGTTTGTGGTACTTTACAGTGACTAAAAACTATGTGTTTGTATTTTTACCTTTGAAAGATGTCTGTCATGGGGCTGGGAAGACATGATATACTAATGACCAGTCAGGAAGGAAGTGAGGAGTGAGATATCGGCTGTCTGCAGTAGGAAAGGGGGAATCGAAAGCTGTTGGTACTGGGTGGCAGCAGCAACACTCAGCTGCTCCCTGGGCAGTGTCCTGGCATCAGGACCCACTCTGACACCTCCACTGGATCCCATGGGAAATCCTGGGCTCTCAGAGTTGGAGGACTATGGAAGTGGAGCCCTTCTGGGGTGAGCTAGATTTCCCCTTCATTATGGTCTCAGCAAAAAGGCATTTTGAAGCCAGCAGGTGCTTGGTGCCTCTTCCAAGCCCATGCTGCCCTGCTGCCACCCTCAACCCTGATTGTCCTGGCCAAGGGCCCTGTAGCTCACCTGGAAGTCTCTGGGAGCCAAGCCCAGGTGGGTCTCCTGCTGCACCTGACTCAATACACCGGGGTGGGGTGGGGGGAGAAGACACCAGCTCTTCCCTCCTGCTTTATAATCTTTAGTAGCAGCTCCAAGGCTATATTAAATGTGTAATAGAGCTTCTGAAAGTCCCAGTTTTCAGCTCTCAAAGTCTTATGTGTAGACCATGGAAAGACCACAAATGAGAGACTTATGGATTCCCAGGGTAGAAAGACATAGGAGGAGAAGAGACATTGTGGACTTGGAGGCGACAGTCTGGGTTCCATTTCCAGTACTGCCTCTGGCAGCTCTGTGACCATGGACAAGTCAATTAACTGCCCAGTTTCAATTTCCTTTCTGTAAAATTGTGATTGTAAACATCTACCTAGTAGGGTAGCTGAAAGAATTGCTGAGATAATCCAAAGTGCCTAAAGGCTAAACCCAAACATGAATAGATAATATTCCCAAAAGCCAAGAGTTCTATCTCTGAATAGGGTCATGTGGAAAAGCTTTCTGCCTTTTGTCATCCTCGTGGAGGATGTTGGAATTTCAGAAGTCACTGGAAGCTGGGCGTGGTGGCGCACGCCTTTAATCCCAGCACTCGGGAGGCTGAGGTAGGCGGAGCGTTGTGAGTTGGAGGCCGGCTTGGGCTACAACGGGAGCGGGAGCGCAAGGCCGGCCTGAGCTACACAGTGCAACCCTGCCTCGAAAAACCAGGGCCGGGAGTTTGGCTCAGTGCCTTAAGCACCTGCCCTGGCAGGCGCGAGGTTGTGAGTTCAATCCCCGGTGCCGCAAAAAAATAAAAAATAAAAAAAAAGAAGTCACTGGAATATCAAGGGAGAGAGTTGGTCAGATTCATCCTATTTGAAGAAGAGATGGGAGGAGCAGAAGTTATTGTGAACATTTATCAAGCTAAGGTGATTGCGGCAGAATACCAGTTTCTTTCCCTAAAATGAGCAGAGAAGAGGTCATGGGCAGAGAGTGAGACCAGAACTGCTGACTCCCCAACTCTCTCCTGGTCTCCACAAAGCCCTGGGGGCAGGCGCTCATCTCACCCAGATTCTGTTCTCAGTTGCAGGGTGTGACAGTGACGCAGGCAGCTATCCTTGACAGCCCCTGGCCACCTGAAGCCCTCTATTCTTATGTGTGGCAGCCCTGTAAACTACAGGTCTCAGGGACCCTAGCGGGTTGTTCAACTGAGTGGTATCCCAGAGGTGACTAGCAAGGACATTATTTGACACTTTGACTGACTGATTGATTTAGGTTTTCTGAGTCAGGGTCTCACTATGTATTTTAGGCTCACCTTGAACTCCCTATGTAGACCAGGATGACCTCAAACCCATAGCAATCCTCCTGCCTCAGCCTTTCCAGCTCTGGGGTTACAGGCTTGTGCCACCTTTCCCAGCAACACTTTGTGAAGTATGTGTGCATCTGTTAGCTTCTAGGAATTCAAGTCCTAGCTCAGTTCTGCCACCCCCTAAGCAAATCAGTCCACCTCTCTGGGCTCCATGTTTCTTCATCTGTAAATTGAGAAGCTGAACTAAATCTGTCTTACCCTTTTGATGGCTGTGAGCCGCTCAGAAAATGTGATGAAACTTGTGAACTCTCACCCCAAGAAAAACACACCAAAAAAGTTCAGGGAGTTCACAGAGCCTCCAGTGTCCATCCAAAGATCCTTCAAGATGCCAGGCAGTGTGAGATTTGAGAACTTTGCAAGATCAAAATCAATTGTCTCCCTAGTGTTAAAAAAAAATTCAAGTGCTACCAGCCAACAATGAGGATGCACTCGAACAAGGCTGCTTACATGTCTAAACAAGCAGGAGTAGGTGACCACCACTGGTAACCAGTTCTTCATCTCAGAACTACACTGAGGCACTGTGTTCTGCTTGGCAGAGGGCAGTGGGAGCTTCCAAAACAGTGAGAGGCTACATCCCTGACATGGAGAAGATGAGACCCTGAGATAGAAGAGGAAGGGCCAAGCTGCTGGTTTCAGCAAAATTGACTCCCTGGCTGTGCACTGTCTTGCAGTCCAAACTGTTCTACATCTTCCAGACATAAGAAGCTGAATCTTGTGTCTGAGAGCAAGTTTTTCCTCCCTCTCTCCTTTCCTTTCTTTCTTTCCTCTTTCTTCTTCCACAAATACTTGTTTTTGTACCTTTTATGTGCCAGGCAGTGTTCTAGGTTACAGAAATGTACAAAATAGGCAAATATAAATATTCTACTGGAGCGAGACAAATAAACAAGTAAAAAGTATGTCAGATGGTGATAAATGCTATGCCTAAAGTAACACAGGCAAGGGGATAGAAAGTTCTAGGGGCTATAAGCATGTAAGCTTGCTGTTTCAAATAGGACATCCATGAAGGCCTCATTAATAAGGTGGTACGTGAGCAGCAGTGTAACAGAGGTGAAGGAGCAATACACAAGTGCAACAAGTGCAAAGGCCCTGAAACAGAGGTGAGCTTTATGGGTTGGAGCCACTGTGACTGGAGCCCAGTGAGGGAGACAGTGGTAAAATTGGGGGCAGAGAGTTAATAGGGCCATTGTGAAGATTTGAGTTTCACTCAGAGACAGATGAATAATCACTGCAAAGTTTCAAGTTTGAACTGATGTGATCAGACACAGGTTTTAGGGACTTTTCTGGTTGCTTGTTCAGAAGAGACAGTAAGTAGGTCTTAGATGCTAGCAAAATCATCAACAGAGAATGAGAAAGAGGGAGAAGATTGAGAGGTTTTAGAAAAGAAGGTGTGCACAAGTTACCCAGAAGAACAGGACATCGAGGAACAGGACTTGGGAAGTCTAACAGAATTGTCAGGATCCATTTGGAGGCAGCGTTCATTGTTAATGACCATGTGGGCACCCTTTGGTATGCCATGTATGTCTGCATATGCAGGTACTGAGTGGTCTGATATGCAGGTACTGCATATGCAGTGCAGAGTTGGGTATTCCAGGAAGATGCGGTAAAGTAGAAAGTGCACTAAGGGATTTGAGTATGCAAAAGAACATCACAATGACCATGGACTCCAAATTGGATGGGGAATAAAATGATAACATGGGAGAGATGCTAGATAGTGAAAGAGAGGTAGGATCAAAGATCTCAGTGGTGCTAAAAAATATTGCTGATGTCGCAGCATTAGAGGAAGTAGGTTAAAGGAATAGAGATTGCATTAGGTGGGGTTGATGAAACAAATCTCAGAAACAACAGATTTTTCTTTTTTACCATCAAAGATCTGAAAACAAGTTCACCTGTTCAGTGGATAGTTCTCCATGCAGCTATTTGGGGGCACAGACATTTTTAAAGTGATAGCTCTGCTATTCCTAAGGATCTTGTGATCATCTGCATACAGAGAGCAGAAGGGGAACATAAAGTACTTAATTCACAGAGTCCTTGACCCAAAAGTGATTCCCATCATTTCCACTCATTGTCCATTGGTAAGAACCTAGTTTCCTGGTCTACAGCAGAGGGACTGGGGAATGTGTCTAGCTGAGCAACTACTGTCTTCTTAAAGATAACTACTCTTTGGAAGGGGGAAGATCAGGTTTGTGAATAGTTAGCTGACTCTATTATAAAGGTGGTGAGAGGGTTGGATGCTTACAATTCAAATCACAGAGGGCCTGCATTTCCTGGTGCAGAGAATGACCACTGGGTCCAGTGGCTGACAGGACAAAGGCAATGGCAGACTGGAATGTGAAAGGTCATGCAGGGGTTGGAAGGACAGGCACTGAAATCACTAGGAATGATGACTACAACAGGGTTAGAGACAGGCAGTAAGCCAGGGACTTAGGGGTAGAGGTAGCAGAGTCTTCATCTCAGAGAAATGTTGCCTGTTTCTGTGCCTCTTATTTTTTCTGACCTTATCTTCATGCTCTTCAAGGAGATGACCCTCTTGTCTTTCACAAAGTTCTTGTGAGGTCACCATGCTTCTTTCCCATCACAGTCTTCCATATAGGTTCCCAAAGCCATGACCACATCCTAGACATTGACAAATGTTTCTCTAAGAAATGCTGGTACTTCTTGGACTCCTGGAAATATTTAGCTTCAAAGCTACCACTGTTCTTGGGCACTGTCCTCTTTTGGTAACCATATACTCATACAGACACGTGTTTGTGTATTTACACACACCCTCAATACACACACACACACACACACACACACACACACTTCTAATGTGTCTGACTTCCTTCTTCACTCCTCAGGCCATAGTAACATCAGTTCAAAGGGCATGGCCTTTAGGGAACAGCTGGAGGAAAGTCTCTGACCATGTGAAAAGAAATTATAAGAGGATATTTACCAATTATTAACAATTCTTCCCCATGAGAATAGAATAATAAAATGCACATAAATTTCCGCAGAATGAATTAGAGAAATTAGGAAGAATTTTCTAGTCAAGAGGAGTCAAGATCTTTGGACTTGAAATAATCATTTTCTCTAAAAATTGTTGAGGAATTAGACAGCATTCTATCCAAGAGAAATAAAGTGCTGAGAGCAACACACCTCAGAAGTCAGTGGCTCTCAAAGGACTTTTCAAAACGCCTTTTTCCCCCAAGACTTGTGGAGGCAGAAAACCAAAATGGGGCAGTCAACAGACCTAGTCTGGGAAAACTGGTGCTCTGCACTTTGGTTCACATCCCTCCTGGCATCTGAGTAGGAGAAAGACCTTGGATGTCAAAGGAAGCCATGCCTGCCCAAGGTCAGGACAATTTACACCTAGTTTGACTGTGGGTGTGTGAAAAGGGATGCCTCAAGTGAGCCCTCATATTAACATTCTGAGCAAAGGGTCAGATTGCTGCCTCGTTTAAGTTGGAAAGTGACTGGAGAACTTGCTGCTGACCAGGCTTCTGGAGCTGCCAAATCCTCTTCTGCACCTCGGATATTCTGTGGGCTGTCTCAACCCCAAGCCCAGCCTCCGCCTTCCCAGTGGCCTGGCTGCCTACTGAGTGCAGAACCTTCACCAACTCAACCTCTACGAGCTAGAACACTCAGGTAACATCAGTTCCATTGTCTAGTTAGAGTCCCACCTATAAAGGACCAGAATGGGAGTCCTCCAAGGGGCAAACCAAATACCTCTACCACAACCTTCATCTCCAGCCCTGCCCCAACTGGGCTCCCGTTGAGGTCTCAAAGGTCCCTCTGCAAATCCCCCTACACCCCCACCAGGGCTTATGTTCCACACAAACTTATTTCATTCCTTTTTCTCCTTAATTCAGGTGAAAGAATTTGCCAAGGTATTTTTCTGGGAAACAAAGGAAACACTAGGTTGAAACACACATTCACCACATGCACCTGTCCATAAAACTGGACAGAGTAGGGCTCATTGGCACATCTTTCAGGCCTAGGTGAAGGCCCAGACTCCTTCTTCATCTCAGCCCTTTGCAGTCCTTGAGTCTAGCCTCTGCCTTCCCTCCCTTGCCTCCTCCTCCCTCCAGGTCACTGGAGGGCACATCAGAGCCCTGACCCAGTGCCCAGCAGTAGGGAGACACAGGAGTAAGAGAGCAGACAGCTCAGAGAATGGGTCCTTCTGATCAGCAATGCTAGATAAGGAACCAAGATCTTGGTGCTGGGCACAACTTCACAACTAGGCAGGAGGTTCCCAGAAAAGCAGTTGCTCTCTCTTCTAACCATCACCTTATTCTGGGTGTTCACTACAGTCCTCCAAAACTCTGCCAGTCCATTGGCAGCACAAGGAACAACAGAGAGTCTTCTCTCCAGCCCTCTCCTCAAGTATGAAGGGATATTTCCCCTCCCAACAGTGGGGACCAAGCTCTACAAGACTAGGGTTTCACCCCCTTTCCAATTACAGTCCTCCTCCACCCCAAAAAAAAGGCTTTACTCACATCCGCCTGTTTTCAACTCCTCAGTTGCTTGCCAAAATGGCCACAGGAGAGGAACACATCACACAATACTTCTCTGTTCTTCCCACCCCGCCCCCAGCCACCGAAGTCAGCAAGGACAACCGGAGGAGGAGACTGCTGCTGGCGGCTCCTCCGCGCTACTCTTACTGAGAGCATTCACAGCCCTTAGCACACAGGCCCTGAGGTACAGTCCCGCCCGGGTGAAAACAAAAGCCACACAGCAAAAAGGAAACTAGAAAAATGAAATGGTGCTGTGTATTTGTATTCTTTTTTTTTTTTCAATTTTATGGGTACATTTTCTATAACATTCATTCTAAGGAATTTGTACCTGTACATAATATATCTTGTTTCTTTTTTTTTTTTTCCTGTTCCCCTTCCCTCCCTTCATTCCCTCTTCTCCTTATTTACAAAGCTTTGTTTCTATTTTCCCCGTCTATTCTTTTTTCTTGTCCTTTCCTTTCTTTCCCCCTCCCCTTTCCTTGTTCCTCTAATCATTTGATCATTTTCTTCCTATTTCCCAATATCTATTATAAATTTTGAAACTTATTTACACTTTCAGATTCTCACACCAGAAAAACAATTCAGTATTTAGACATGTGTGTCTGATTCATTTCACTAAAGAGTATAGTTTCAAGGTGCATCCATTTAGCTGGAATGTATCAAGCTTATCCTTCTTTATGGCAGAGTAGTACTTCACTGTATTAAAAAAAAAACCACATCTTCTTTGTCCATTCATCAGTTGATGGGCATTTGGACTGCTTCCAAGATTTATCTATTACAAACTGTGCTGCTATAAGCATGGGTGTGTATATATCACTGTGGTATGATGCTCTCAGTTCTTCCAGGAAGATACCCAGAAGGAGAATAGCTGGGTCAAATGGAACCTGTAGTCTTAGTTTTTTGAGGAATCTTCACACTGATTTCCACAGGGGCTGCGCCAGTCTCCACTCCCACCAACAGTGGAGAAGGGTTCCTTTTTCCTTACAGTCCTTCCAGCATTTGTTACTGGTTGGTTTCTTGATAATAACCATTCCGGAGTGAGATGGAATCTCAGCAGCACAGTTTGTGTGTTTTATTTATTTATTGGTACCAGGAATTGAACTCATGACTGCATGCTTGTCAGGCAGGTGCTGTGCCACTGAGTTATATCCCAGGCCAGCAGCACAGTTTGTAATACAATACTTCCTTCATTAGATTGATTCCTAGGTATTTCATTTTTTTGAGTGCTAGCATGAAAGTGTTGTTTCCCTAATTTCTCTCTCAGTGAGTTTGTTATTCTTGTACACAAAGGTTATTGATTTTTGAGTGTTAACTTTGTATTCAACTATGCTACTGAATTTGGTTATTAAATCTAGGTCTTTCAGTGGATTTTTTAGGGGTCTTCTATGTAGAGTATCATCCACAAATAATGATAATTTAATTTCTTTCTTTCCTATTCTTATTCTTTTTATTTCTTTCTCTTGTCTAATTGCTCTGGTTAATGTTTCCAGGACTATACTGAACAGGAGTGGTGATAGTGGACATTCCTGTCTCGTTCCTGAATTTAGAGTGAAAGCTTTCAGTTTTTGTTCATTCAGTATGATGTTGGCTATTGGTTTGTCATAGATGACTTTTATCAGATTGAGATAAAGACCATCTATTCTAATCTTCTGTAGGATTTTTTTTTAATCATGAATGGGTGTTAGACTTTGTCAAATGCTTTTTCTGAATCTATTGAGATGATCACATGATATTTGTCCTTGGCTGTGTTAATGTTATGGTATATTACATTTATTGCTTTGCCTATGTTGAACCATCCCTGCATCCCTGAGATGCATCCTGCTTGATCATGATGTATAATGTTTTTGATGGTTGGCTGAATTCTGTTTGCCAGTATCATATTGAGGATTTTTGTATCTATGTTCCTTAGGGAGATTGGCCTGCAGTTCTCTTTTTTGGTTGGATCCTTCTCTGGTTTTGGTATCAGGGTAATGCTTGCTTCCAGGAATGAATTTGGAACTATTGCTTCTCTATCAATTTTATTAAAAAGTTTGAGAAGTAGTGGCATTAGGTCTTCTCTAAAGTTACTGTAGAATTAAGTAGTGAATCCAACAGGACCTGGGCTTTTCTTTGTTGGTAGGTTTTTAATTATATCTTCAGTTTCATTGATTGACATTGGTTTATTTAGAATTTTTATATCTTCTTGATTTAGCTTTGGTAGTTCATATGTATCTAGGAATCTGTCAATTTCTTCTGAGTTTTCCATTTTATCAGAACACAGGTTCTTGAGAGGAGAAAGCCCAGCCCCATGAGTAGTGCGCTCCTCTCCATGTGTATTGGGTATACTATGTACCCCCAAGTCCTCACATACTTTTGATGGGGCTAAGTCTGGGGCTTGCTTGTGTGCGGTTTGCTGTACCCACCCAGGTGTGGAGCCGACATACAGTGTAAGGGAAGGCAGGTCTTCCGCTTCTACTCTCTCTCTCTCTCTCTCTCTCTCTCTCTCTCTCTCGCCAGCACACCTTCTGTCTTGTAGCCACCATGAATGGTAGCCCCGCCACCCCATGCTGACTTGCAGCTAACTAATAGACTAAAACTCCCAAGAAACTGTAAGAATAAACCTTTCCTTCCCTAATTTTTGGCATCAGGTATTTTGTCTCAGCAAGGAGCGAAAAATAACTAAAACACCATGTCCTCATAAGAAGAACACACATTCTTAAAGTAGATACAGCATTGATGATCCTTTGGATTTCTGCAATACCTGTTTTGATTTCACCTTTTTCATTCTTTTGTTTGTTTGTTTGTTTTTAATTTTATTTTAAAGATAGTAAAATCCAACAAAACATAACAGAACAAAGTCAATCAAAACAAAGCAATAGAACTAGTACAACACTTCAAAGCAAGATACTAGGAAAACAATAGTTACTATAGTATATCTTATTATCTTCACAATAGTTGACCATTCCATCAGGTATAGTAAAGTCAAACCAAGAATAAAACCAATAAAAACAGAATATGCAATAAAGAAAAAAAATTAATCAGAATAAAGCAAAACAATGACAACAATATTGGGCCTCAAAGATAAGACAGAACGGAATTCCCCATATTTGGTACATTGCATACTGCCATGTTCCCAAGAGAAGCTCAGACTGCCGGCCCCAGGACTGCAAAATCAACCAAACAATACAAGCACTTAGTTGCTTTATGTACCTTAGTTGCTATCAACTTAGCCAGTCCTCTGAACCAGCAGGTTGTTTACGGGGGGTTGGGGGGCAGGGTGGTGTCCTTGATTCTTAGCCTGCACACTGGTAGGTGTATGGAAGGCAAAGATCTTTCTCCTCCTGGAGTCTGCACCAGTTGTGTGCCACTCACCAGGAAGGCAGGCTAGTTGTCTTCTCACCCTTTTCATTCTTAATTGCATGGCTCTGAGGCTTTTTTTTTTTTTTTTAATGAGGTTGGCTAGGGGTTTGTGAATTTTATTGAATCTTTTTTTTTTTTTTTTTTTTTTTTTGCTGCACCGGGGATTGAACTCACAACCTTGTGCCTGCCAGGACAGGCACTTAAGCCACTGAGCCAAACTCCCAGCCCTGATATTTTGAGGCAGGATCACACTATGTAGCTCAGGCAGGCCTTGCACTGGCGGCCTTGAACTTACAACGCTCCTCCTACCTCAACCTCCCGAATGCTGGGGTTAAAGGTGTGCTCCACCACACCCGGCTGATTTTATTTAATCTTTAAAAGAACCAACTCTTCACTGATTCTTTGTATTGTTTTCTTAGTCTCAACTGAATTAATTTCAGCTCTGATATTCATATTTCCTCCCTCATATGAACTTTGGACTTGACTTGCTCTTCTTTTTCTAGAATCTTGAGGTTCAACATTAGTTTGTTTATTTGAGCTCACTCTGTTTTTCTGATGTGGGAATTCACCACTGTAAATTTCCCTCATAGGACTGCTTTCATTGTGTCCCATAAGTTATGGTTTGTTGTGTTGGCATTATTATTTAATTGTAGAAATTGTCAGCTGGGCGTAGTGGCGCACGTCTTTAATCCCAGCACTCAGGAGGCTGAGGTAGGAGAAGCGTTGTGAGTTCGAGGCCGGCTTGGGCTACAACGCGAGCGCAAGATCAGCCTGAGCTACATAGTGCGACCCTGCCTCAAAAAACTAGGTCCGGGAGTTTGGCTCTACGGCTTAAGTGCCTGACCTGGCAGGCGCGAGGTTGTGAGTTCAATCCCCTGGTGCCGCAAAAAAAAAAAAAAAAAAGTAGAAATTGGCTAATTTCTCCTTTAATTTTATCTGTGAGCCATCGGTTGTTCAGCAGAGTATCATTTAATTTCCATGTATTCATGAATTTTTTACGGTTTCTTTTGCCATTGATTTCTAATTTCATTGCATTATCATCTGACAATATGCATGGGGTAATTTCTATTCATTGGCATTTACTTAAGCATGTTCTATGAGCTAGTCTGTGATCTATTTTGGAGAACATGCATGTGCAGCTGAGAAAAATGTATATTCTCATGGTATTCATTTACAAATGACTAACAATCTTGATATAGTAATGCAGGGGCTTGTCTACCAATTGAGTTGCATGAAGAACATAGTAGGACCTCTGTTTATTTTATTTTAAATGTCATCACTTAAATCTTTGCTTTATATAATGAACATCTTTATTGTTTCAGATTTTGTTTATTGTTTTTAAGAGAATTGTCCAGGTTGGCCTTGAATTCATAATCTTTTGATCTCAGCTTCCCAAGTGTCTGGGATTACAGGGATTACCACCATACCCAGAAATAATTTACATATCTACACATTTCAAGTCTACAAGTGAACACACTGTGCCCTGGGTGAATGCTCAGGAATGTATTCACAGGGAAATGTGTGTTATCAAAAAATTTGGAATCTGCTACCAAGTAGTCATGTTCTTTGCCACAGGAATGTACCAGGGGTTGCATTTTTCCAACAAGGAATGAATTTTGGCAGGGAGGCCTGAGTTGTTGGTGAGAACTGAAGCCTGTTACATTCTACTTAAGACAACAGAAGCAGGGGACTGTGTTTTTTGAGAATGGAGGAAACAGCAGTCTTAGGAGGCCTGGAAAGTGGTGTCAGTCTCCCACATCTCCCAGGAAACTCAGGTGGGATGTCTGTTCCAGCCAAGGTGGCCTGAGGCATCAGTGAGAGGAGAGAAATGACACCTAGTCATTCTCTAAACCATAGATTAAGCATCTCCTGGCTTCATCCAGAAATCAAATACATGCCATCTAATCTTCACTTCTTGCTGGTACAAGCCTGGTAGATCAAGGGAAAGTGAATGGTGGATCTAATCTTTCCCAGATTTTCTTTGTACAAAATGATGCTCCACCAACTGGAAGAATACCACGCAGGCACCAGGGAGCAGGGTGGTCACCAGAGGAAGGGTCCCAGACACTGGTTTCCTCTGTGATGATGTCAGTGTTATCTCAGTTGCAGGGTACTGGGGTCTCAGTATTGCCTCTGCCTGCAGAGTGGAAAGCATTCTCCTAGGTCCACAACAAACTACATGGTCAGAATGAATACTTACTGAAAGAAGCCTTGCAAACAATGTTATTAAGAACCCACAGGAAAGGATTGGAAAGACAAGGCATACAGACCAGACTGGTCTGTGCACTTACAGAAACAAAATCCCAGCTAATAGGAAGTCAGTAAGTGAGAGTTATAAATTAAAAGAAGTAAACATCGGGCTCACATTCCCATGCTCTTTCTGCAAACTTTAAGGCTTTCCTTCAGCCATTCACTTATCCCAAAATACCAGCGAGGCAATGGTATCGGACTGGGAGTGTAGCTCAGTGGCAGAGCATTTGCATATCAAGTTTGAAGCTCTGGGTTCAATTTCCAATACTACAAAAAAAAAAAAAAAAAAAAAAAAGACAATGGGAGCCATCTTTGCACACCTAAAATAGAGACTTCATTTGGTGCAGGGTATCTGAGCTACCACCCACAGAGTGCAACTGGATGCAGTATCTGCTTCCTCTGAATATTTTGTTTGTTTTGTTTTGTTTTGGTACTGGGGATCAAACTCACAACCTCAAGCTTGCCAGACAGGCACTTGTGCCACTGAGCTAAATCCCCTGCTGCCTTCTCTGAATATTTGTCTCCTGTTTTCTCTCTTTCCATTACTCAGAGCACCCCAAGATTCGGCTACCTCGGTCCCTGAGGCAGACCTACATCCGGAAGGTTGGAGACACAGTAAATCTACTAATCCCATTCCAGGTGATGAATCTAGCCATCGCTGGGACCAGGCTCAGGTTTTGATTTGGAAACTGATACCAAGAGTCCTACCAGCAGTGGGGCAGTCTTCCTGACCATGAATGGAAGGGGCCACATTACTAGAATTCTGAAGCTAAATAATCCATGCATTCTGCACTCCTGAGAGTGGGTTTGGTTAGGGTCAGGCATGCCCTGTGAGAGGAGGTAAGACTAATCCCTGCCTTTCAGTCTGGGAGTTCTGGAAGCTTCTCAATTTGGAGGGCCCTTGGGAGTTTGGGAAGCTATTCAGTTGATTCCAGCTCCCGTGGGTGTCCCCAGTCTACTCTCACAGAGTGGGAGACTCAAAGCCATCCCCTTTCCTCACGATCATGAGGCTGTTGTGAAAGGAGGAGGTCCCCTGGAAGAGTCCACCATCCTCTAGCTCAAGAAATTTACAGCTACAAGTCAGGTTACCCTGTGGACCTGGGGTGGATCTGATAGGGAAGGTCCAGTAACCTATCAGGCTACTCAAGCCTTATCCCGCATTCCTCAGTGTAAGCCCAAACCTCAAGCCA
The DNA here is from genome assembly GCA_004363535.1 of Dasyprocta punctata. Lineage (NCBI taxonomy): Eukaryota > Metazoa > Chordata > Mammalia > Rodentia > Dasyproctidae > Dasyprocta > Dasyprocta punctata. Next base: position 50,446 of record RJWM01007547.1, on the reverse strand, counting down.
CCTGGACACGTGATGGATGTGCCTTGGACACCAGTCGAGTGAGTGTGCGGAATGGGGAACAAGACTCCATCCTCTTCATCCGAGAAGCCCAACGTGCTGACTCAGGCCACTACCAACTCTGTGTGCAGCTGGGTGAACTAAAAGCCACTGCTGCTGTTGACATCCTAGTGATTGGTAAATTGGGGGGAGTGGGAGGTGACACGGTCCCCAGGAGCTCCCTCTCCAGCTGAAAAGCCACCATCACAGGGAGCCAGGGAAGCTGGGGTGATGTCCCCCCACTCTGAGTCTGGGCAAAGGTAGAGGTCTGGGAAGAGATGGAGTCAGGGCCACTCTTGAAGTGATTTCAGTACTTGCCAGTTGTACTATGTCACTGCCATGGCTCTGCTCTTTCAGAGAGGCCAGGCCCTCCTCAGAGTATTAAGTTGGTGGATGTTTGGGGCTCCAATGCTACCTTGGAATGGACAGCTCCCCGAGATACAGGCAATACAGCACTCCTGGGATACACGGTGCAGAAGGCTGACACAAAATCTGGGGTGAGGCCTCACTGGGAAGGAGGGAGGGAGGAATGGGACATTCTGGACCAAACATCTGGCAACTCCACATGGGATGAGTTAATAAAACAAGCGTCTCACATATGGCATCTTCTGGGGACTCTGCAGCTGTGGTTCACTGTACTGGAACATTATCATCGCACCAGCTGCATTGTCTCTGACCTCATTGTGGGCAACTCCTATGCCTTCCGTGTCTTTGCTGAAAACCAGTGTGGACTCAGTGAAACTGCCTCTGTCACTGTTGACCTTGCTCACATCCAAAAAACAGGTAAGAAAGACATGGAGAACACATGCTGAGAAAATTAGGAGAAACAGAGTTGAATAAGTATGGGGATATCAGATTATATCATGACCCCTCTTATGCCTGCAGCTACTATTTACAAGACCAAGGGATTTGCTCAACAGGACTTCTCTGAAGCTCCAAAGTTTACCCAGCCTCTGGTAGACTGCACTACAATCACTGGCTATGATACCCAGCTCTTCTGCTGTGTCCGCGCCTCCCCCAAGGTTAGTGGGGAACTGGGGAAGGAATGCTGCTTCCTGCTTATGTGCCATCCTGACTTCAGCTAGGCTGCAGAGCATTCTAATTTAACATCTACTACCATTGCCACTATCTGCCTTTTATATAGCAGATTATTTAGGAACAGTAAAGGTATTTGTATTTCAAGCTGGGGTAATACAAATGTGTTTCCTTTTAGTTCCTTGTGTGAAGATATCACTTCCTGACCTGCTGCCATTGTATTGTTTATCTGGTAGGAGAGATGGAGTTCTACTGGTTTCTCCTTAGTCTTCTACCCATACCTTTCTGAGCAGGGCCATGCCCATGCAAACTGCCTAGCTGAGCCACTGGCTACCACCTTGTGTGAGGTTTTTGATTTATAATCTGATCACCATAATCCATATCATTAACAAGCCTTAGTAAGTATCTTTTGGATTCTGAGTGATGGGCCACACTACATGGAGGTAGCATCCTGGAAGGGGAATTTCAGTAAGCCCACTCTAAGAGCTTTCTAACGAGAGGAGAAAAAACTACTCATAAGCCAAAAGTGGGCACAGAAAGAATATGGATGGGTCACAATATACAATGCACAGTATATATATAAGACCCTAGACATCAGTCTTTTCTGATCCATGAAGGGCTGCTCAAGTAGTGAGAAAGAAGTTACCACGTGTTATGGTTATGGTCCTGTGGTATCCCAAGTCTCATGTAATCATGACATGGATGAGGCTGAATCTAGCATTTGTGATTGGCTTGTTGTCTAGTGCTGGGTTTGGTGATGTGAGTGCTGCACCCACCCAGGGTTGGAACCAACACAGTGTAAGGGCAAGAAGAAGGCATGTTTTCTCTCTCAGGTTTGTGCCTTGCTGTTTGGTGGCCACCATGAATGGCTGCCGCACCACACCACCCTGCGTTGAGTATGGACTGAAACCTTCAATACTGTAAGAAATAAACTTTTCCTTCCCTAGTTTTGGGCATCAGGTATTCTGTCTCAGCAATGAGAAAAAAGTAACCCTTTGAGAAATAGCTCTTGGCCTGCTACTGGGCCTTAGCAGAAACTGAACACTTGACCGTGGAACACCACGTCACCATGCAACCTGAGCTGCCTATCATGGCCTGGGTATTATCTGATCCACCAAGTCATAAGGTTGGACATACACAGCAACGGTCTATCATTAAATGGAAGTGGTAGCCGGGCGTGGTGGTGCATGCCTTTAATCCTAGCACTCGGGAGGCTGAGGTAGGTGGAGCCTTGTGAGTTTGAGGCCAGCCTGGGCTACAACACAAGCACAAGGCCGGCCTGAGCTACATAGTGCAACCCTACCTCAAAAAACTAGGGCTGGGAGTTTGGTTCAGTGGCTTAAGTGCCTGTCTGGCAGGCGTGAGGCTGTGAGTTCGATCCTTGGTGCCACAAAAATAAATAAATAAATAAACAAATAAATAAATAAATGGAAGTGGTATATTCGTGATCGAGCCAGGGCAGGTCCAGAAGGTACAAGTAAATTACATGAAGAAGTTGCCAAGATGCTTATGGCTCCTTTGCCTGCTATGTAGCCTTCTGCTTCCCAGCATGCACCTATGGCCTTGTGGGGTGTACCATATGATCAGCTGTCAGGGCACAAGAAGGCCAGGGCCTGGTTTACGGATGGCTCTGCATGTTATGCAGGCACCACCTGCAAGTGGACAGCTGCAGCATTACAGCCCCTTTCTGGGATACCCCTAAAAGACAGTGATAAAGGAAAATCATCACAGTGGGCGGAACTTCAAGCAGTGCATTTGGTAGTACATTTTGCCTGGAAGAAGAAATAGCTAGATGTGTGACTGTATCCTGATTCATGGGCTAGCCAACGGTCTAGCCAGATGGTCAGGTACTTGGAAGGAACATAATTGGAAAATTGGTGACAAAGGTATTTAGGGAAGAGGTATGTGGCTAGACCTCTCCATGTGGGCAAAGAATGTAAAAATATTTGTTTCCAATGTAAACACTCACCAAAAGGTAACATCAGCAGAAGAGGACTTTAATGATCAAGTGGATAAGATGGCTCGTTCTGTGGACAGTGGCCAACCTCCTTCTTCAGCCACCCCAGTCATTGCCCAATGGGCCCATGAACAGAGTGGTCATGGTGGCAGGGATGGTGGTTATGCATGGGCTCAGCAATATGGACTCCCACTCACCAAGGCTGATCTGCCTACAGCCACTGCTGAGTGCCCAATATGCCAGCAGCAGAGGCCAACCCTGAGTCCCCGATATGGCACCATTCCCCGGGGTGATCAACCTGCAACCCGGTGGCAGGTTGATTATATTGGACCACTTCCATCATGCAAGGGACTGCAATTTGTCCTCACTGGCATAGACACATATTCTGGACATGGATTTGCCTTCGCTGCCTATAAGGCTTCTACCAAAACTACCATCTGTGGACTCACAGAATGCCTTTCCACCATCATGGAATTCCACATAGCATTGCCTCTGACCAAGGAACACATGCTCATGGAATTCACTGATCCTATCATGTTCCTCACCATCCAGAAGCAGCTGGATTGATAGAAAGGTGGAATGGCCTTTTGAAGACAGTTACAATGCCAGCTAGGTGGCAACAGCTTGCAAGGCTGGGGTAAGGTACTTCAAAAGGCTGTATATGCTTTAAATCATCATCTGTTATATGGCACTGTGTCTCCCATAGCCAGGATTCATGGGTTCAGAAATCAAGGGGTGGAAATAGGAATGGTACCACTCACCATTACCCCTAGTGATCCACTAGCAAAATTTTTGCTTCCTATCCCCATGACCTCATGTTCTGCTGGTTTAGAAGTTTTGGCTCTAGAGTGGGGAAGGCTTATACCAGGAACACAACAATGGTACCACTGAACTGGAAGCTAAAACTTCCCCCTGGTCATTTTGTCTCCTCATGCCTCTGAGTAAAAAGCTAAAAAAAGAGAGTCACAGTGTTGTCAGGGGTGATTGACCCAGACTATCAAGGGGAGATTGGACTACTACTCTACAATGGGGGAAAGGAAGAATATACATGGAATGCAGGAGATTCTTTAGGGCGCCTTTTAGTAGTACCATACCCTGTCATTAAAGTCAATGGAAAATTACAACAACCTAACCCAGGCAGAGTGACAAGTGATCCAGAACCTTCAGGAATGAAGGTGTGGGTCACTCTACCAGGGAAAGAACCAAGACCTGCTGAGGTGTTTGCTGAAGGCTAAGGGAATACAGAATGGTAGTGGAAGAAGGAGGTTCTGAATACCAGCTACAACCCCATGATCAGTTACAGAAAAGAGGATTGTGATTACTATTTCTCCCCAAATATGGTTCTAATGTAACATAATGTTGATAGACTTAATGCTGGTTCTTGGGAATTGTTAAACCTGTGTTATAATGTTAAAGTGTTGTAATGTATAGACTGATAGGAGTAAGCATCAACAAAAGAAAACTTACATTCTGTTCTGGTAAGGGAATTAGTGCGTTTCCATTTGTATGACAGATAGTTATAACATGTTAGGTGCAATTATATGGATGTCTTTGTATCTGGAGACTAGTTTAAAGAAATGTGTCTGGTTGCCAAGTTGACAAGGAGTGGATTCTAGTGGTTGACTGTGTCAACTTGAGACATTTAGAAGCTTAACTAAATAGGTTTAGCAACTCTACATCATAAGGTGTAGAAGACCCACCCTAAGGTGGCTCATCACCTGGATGGTATAAAAGGGAAGGAGGAAGAATGAATGAATTCCATTCTTTGGAGGAGCTTTACCTTTGGTTTGCACATCGTCTCCTGGCTTCCAGTGTAGACTCTTCAGCTTTCTGGCATAGATTCTTCAGCCTTCTGTCACAGACCCATCAGCCTGCTGGTGCGGACTTGCACAGGACACTGGGGTGAACTCTAGATCTTGAATTGAATCTTTCAACCTCCAGCATGCAGACACCCTTTGCATGCTTCCTCATCTAACTCTGTGGCTGACCATTGTAAGCCTATCTTGTAATTTCTTATACATTTGTATATCTCGTGTTATATCTATTTTCTCTAGTAAAACCCTGACTAATACACCACCTTTCTTCCTGTCAATAATAACTTGATGGAGAAGGAAGGGTTTCCAGTGTTCTTTTCAACCAAGAGGAGTTTGGGGGACTGCGGAACACACTGGAAGGGGAATCTCTTCTCACATGGGGACAGGGAGTCTCTACAAGCCTTGTAGGTAAAGAATCCCAAATGCCGAACAAATAAAAAACAATTGATCCTTTCTTCCCCTTGCTACCCCCTCATCTTTATCTTCTAGCCCAAGATCATCTGGCTGAAGAACAAGATCAATATCCAAGGCAACCCTAAGTACAGAGCCCTCAGTCACCTGGGAATCTGCTCCCTAGAAATTAGAAAGCCTGGTCCCTTTGATGGAGGCATCTACACTTGCAAAGCAATTAACGCCCTGGGGGAAGCATCTGTAGACTGTCGGGTGGATGTGAAAGGTAAGGGAAGAAAGAGTCCTGGTGCCTTAGGGTATGATCATCTCTCCCCAGATGGAAAAGTCAGCAGCTAGAGACAGGCCAGGGTGGAGATTGGCTTCTTCCTCTGGGCCTTCTCATCACTGTCAGAATATACTTGAATGTATTTGTGGAGCCATTTCTATTATCTATTGTTTTGCTTCTCTCCATTACAATTCTGTAATGTAGGAAGAATGGTTATTTCCATTTGCAAAGGAGAAACCTGAGGCACACAGAGGTAACTGGTTTCCCCAAGGTTTCCAGTGTCAATTACCTGAGGAGCTGGCCCAGGTCAAGAAAAGAGCCCAAGTCTCCAGTCCCTCACTCAGATCCTTTTTCTTTAACCTGCACAATCTTCTGACTCAGTCCCAGAAAGCTACAGGTGTTTTCTCAGCTTTCTTTTATATTTCCTTCTGTTTTAAAGGTGATAGTGCACATCCTCCCTACCTCTTTAGGTGTTTATTCAGCTGGGTGTAGTGGCCCATGCCTATAATCCCAGCACCTGGGAGTCTGAGGGAGGATGTGAGTTTGAGGCCAACCTGGGCAATTCCGTGAGCTCAAGGCAAATGTGGACTACATAGTGACACCCTGTCAATAATAATAAAAATAATAATAACAATTCTATTTCTAGCACCTTGTTTAGATCTCCATTATTGTATTTAACATAATGTTTTATAATTATCTATTTATAGATCAGTTTACTATTAAACTAAGCACAGTGAAAGCAGAGGCAGTGTCTAGCCTAGTTTCTGACACCCCGTGGCACTAAGTGTTTGTGTGCATGGATGAGGAATGAATGGGCTTTTACATGTCCGATTCTTCTTTAGGGACTCCCCAAAACTTAAACTAGAATATCCCTTCATAATGCTCTGAAAGAAGGTTTCCCAGAGATTTCTGAGATGCTAACATTGAGAAATGTCTGCATTCTTGCAGCTCCTTATTGAGACAACCTACAAGGACACGGTACCTGAGAAAGGTAAGGAAAGAGGGACAGGGAGTCTTAACAGATTATTCCATCTCATGACTTGTGTCGTTCAGTCTGGGACAGATGTATATTCCTGAGCCTTTCAACTATATAGCCCCTTGTGACTACTTCTTTTTTAAAGCTAATACTATCACCTCTGTGGAGGGAATTTGTCATAGACGAAGTCTGATTTTGTCACACCTTTTGTATGTCTGTACTCCCCAAGTTGGTGACAGGAATCATACCTGATGGTTCTCTGAAGAAGGGTAAGAACTTCTATCTAATTGTGAGGGCTCTGTGGGAGGATCTGGGCAGGTACTATGAGAAAAGATGTCAAGCAAATGATTAAAAGTGAAGGAATAGCCAAGAGTATTCACCACAGAGTAGCAGAGTGAACGTTGACAGGACTAAGTGTTTTTCAGTTTTACAAGAATGGTAACAAACCCTGTTTATATTCTACAGTACTTTAAATGTCATGCATTCCTTCCTAAGAGAAGAATTTTTTTTTTTTTTGAGATGGGGTCTTACTGTGTAGACCAGGCTGACCTTGAACTCACTTGGTAACTCACTCTAGCCTCAAACTGGTGGTAATCCTGTCTCAGTCTCCCAAGTACTGGAATTATAGATGTGCACCTTTGCAGCTGGTTCACCATTTTTATTATATATTAACAATAATTTAACATTTGATTAGGAAGTTTCTATTATTGGCAAAAGGTTGCCAGATCATCATTTAGAATTGGTAGCTCCTTCAAATTCTATGATTCACAGTAAAAAAAAAAATGTTGTGTTAAATTGATGAGCGAGGTGGAAAAAAAAAGAAACTTGTAAGAAAATGAAAGAGAGCTAGCTCTGTCTCCTCTGATTTGAGCTCCTGGCTGAGGAAAATTGACAATCAATTCAATCCTCTATGCCATTTATTTAAGCCCATCTTTTATACACAGCAAATAAAAACCCTAAGAGATGCATTAAAAGCACAAATTCCCCTCAGGAGAGCTCCCTCTGCCAGCTGGCTTGCAAAGAGAGTTCTATCATCTCTACTCACTCTGGGTTAATGCTGTGTTGCGCTGGTGTTAGTGTCAGCTGTCTCCCCACCCCCCAACCACCTCAGTACCCAGCAGGACGTAAACCATAGTAAGTAATGAATCCATCGCACAGGAGGGACTGTGAGGAGGGACAGCTCAGCAGCCCAGATGTGCTCTGGTTGTTTGCTAAAATGGCTACAACATTTCTTTTCAGGGTCTCCAGGAAGCCTGATTGGGACAAGACTGTATTCTTGAGGCACTTCAGCACAATGGCTTGTTCAGAGTAATCTAAATAAACATGTGATTCCTCAGTGGATAAGTGTTCTGTTTGAGACTTTCCATATGGGAAAAACACTCAGAAAGTTGGAATCCTTTGGCCAAGCTGTGTGAAGTTCCAATACCCTAAGGTTCTTCTTTCTCCCCCCATATCCACATCCTCTTCCATAGGGGTCTCTAACACTGTCCTTTTAGACAGTCTATGGCAGAACCAAATTCAGCTTTACAGTAGGAGAGGCTGGGAAGAGGAGAAAATTACTTGCTGTCTTCCTTTATGGGCTTTCCACTGTAAGCTGGGATAACAGGGTACACATCCACCACAAAGCAGCAAACAGCAAAATGCACACATATGTGTTTATACATATGTACCTACATACATACATAATACATACATTCATACGTAATGAAAGGCACAGCCCTAAGCCCTGCATGTTGGAATGTGTGCTTCGCTTGTTTATATTTGTTTTCATTCTTAGAACAAGTAAGACATTGAAGCCTGCTAGGCATTCCACCATGCTGGGCAGCTGAAGCAGGAGGATCACAGGTTCAAACCTAGGCTGGGCAAATTAGCCATTTAAGAGTACCATCTCAAAAACTAAAAAAAGTCTGGGGATGTAATTCAGTACAAAAGCCCTGGGTTCAACACCTCCCCCTAAAAAAGATACTGACAGCATTCCACGATGGGCTTTGCAAATGATGGCAACAGTTCATCCTGCCCTTATATGGCCAGATGTTCCACCCATCGGGAGCTGCAATCTGTTTCCCCTTCCCCTGAGTCATGTGACTTCTTTGGCAAAAGTGGCACCTAGCTGAGGTAATGCTGTAGCGATTCTGGGCCTGGTGTGGGTGTGTAGTAGTTTTACTATTCAAAGTGTAATAGGTTCTGAGTTTGTCCTTGGAAGTCAGCTCTCCAGCTACATTACTGAATTATCATTGGCCTCAGAGGGGACATCGAAACAGTTTGGAAAACACCAAAGCATTTGACGGCCAGCACCATGGCGCTAGACACATGGCTACATGAGATCCTTCAGCCCTGTCAGGCCCAATCAACCTTGTGGAGTTGAGACAAGTCATTCCTGCAGAGTCTTGCCCAAGTATAAAATCATAAAGAAGTAAACGGCTGGTGCTGTCTCAGGCAACTACTTTTTGAAATGGGTTGTTACATAATAATAAACGACTGGGGCTAAGAAACAGCTCAGTGGTAGAGCACTTGCCTACCAAGCTAAGGCTGTGATTTGATCCTCCATACTGCAAAAACGAACCAAACATATAAAAAACTGAAACAGCCTTCTTTGCATCACACATTGAATTAAATGCTTTTATCTCTTTTAATCTGCATTTTACAAATGAAAAATTTGAAGTTCATAAATCCCCAAGTCATGCATCTGGGAAGCAGCAGAGCTGGGATTTAGTTCAAAAGCTTTCCAAAGCTGGTGCAGTGGCGCACACCTTTAATCCCAGCACTCAGGAGGCTGAGGTAGGAGGAGCGTTGTGAGTTCGAGGCCGGTTTGGGCTACAACGCCAGCGCAAGGCCGGCCTGAGCTATATAGTGCGGCCCTGCCTCAAAAAAGTAGGGCTGGGAGTTTGGTTCAGTGACTTAAGCACCTGTCCGGCAGGCACGAGGCAGTGAGTTTGATCCCCAGTGCCACAAAATAAAAAAATAATAATAATAAAAAGTTTTCCTATTTTCTCTCCTCTCTTTCACTAGTCGGTCTGGGTTGGGATCATCAATTTAAGAAAGAAAAATTCTTCCAGGAGGCAATAAATATTAAGCAAGGTTTTGAGCAGGAAAGGAGGTGATGTGGTTAAGAGTGTGGAAAGTTTCCTCTGTTCAGACCAACTGTTCAGTCCAGTCTCAGTTGAGGCAAAATGTGTCCTCATGAGGAGGAGTTCTAAATGAGAATGTCACAAGGCATTCATTGTATGTCATAAATTAACTTCTTTCGATGCATCCAGGATGTCAGTGAGATAGCAGATTAGGGCGTGGCAAACCTGCTGAGCAAGTGAGTGTGACCAGTCAATAATAGAGCTCCAGGAAATGCACAGAAATGCAGTTTCCAAAGTCCTGTACCTGGGACCAATCAGAGAATGCTATCTTCAATTCCTTTAGCAAGAATTGAAGCAGGTTTTTTTTTGTTTTGTTTTGTTTTTTGCGGCACCGGGGATTGAACTCACAACCTCAAGCTTGCCAGGGCAGGCGCTTAAGGCACTGAGCCAAACTCCCGGCCCTGGTTTTTTGAGGCAGGGTTGCACTATGTAGCTCAGGCCGGCCTTGCACTCGTGTTGTAGCCCAAGCCTGCCTCGAACTCACAACGCTCCGCCTACCTCAGCCTCCCGAGTGCTGGGATTAAAGGCGTGCGCCACCACGCCCGGCTTTGAAGCAGGTTTTTGACAGGATGGCTTAGAGCTGATGTCAGTCTGAGGAGTAGTAAATACAAAAGACAGCTGCTGTTGCGCTCTAGGCCACAGTGCTGTCTCTCTCTCAGTGGTCCACTCTCCCCCTGCAGAATGTAATTCTTTCCCTACTTTTAATTGGTCCACATTTGTTCTCCAGAACATGTTTCTTTCCTACCTTTAATAAATATACTTCACTACTTTTTGTGCTTGTTTGTTCTTTATTTAGGACAAGAAGAACCTAGAAAGAATCTCTAGGAGTCCCCAAAACCCCCTAGCCCAATAACTACTCATGTACCCTGCTTGGGAAATTTGAGAAAATAGTGCAAATCATTTTTAGGACCTAATATATTTATGGGAACCCTGCCTGATAATGTAGCGGGAGGGACTGATTAGAGCCCAGAGCCAACCACTCAAGCACACAGGGCTAAGAGGCCTAGTTCTGCTGAAGCAGGTAGATCCCCAGCACTGGAATATCCCTACTGTGATGCCCTAAGGGTGGATCAGTCAGCCCTCAGGCTGCTGCTATTTGCAGAATTGCTCTGCGTTCTCTCTTTAAAGGTCCTACATTCTCAACCTACTTGGTAAAAGACAAAAATTTTCAAACTGAGCAAGACCTCCAGTCAAAGTGAATCCTTTGGCATTTAAGGAATATTGCACTGAAATCCTTAATTTTTTCGTTCATGTATTAGACACTTATGGAATATCTTGAATTTTTAAGGTCTACCTGGGAGGGAGACTCATTTCATTGATTCATTATGTATTCAAAATCTTAAACAGCTTCTCACACCATCATTTTGAGGCTGAAGGGCAAGGAAGGCCCAAATATCAGTATTTCCCATAACAGTGGCCTTATGCTAGGTGACAAATTCTTGTGTTTTGATGATATTCCGATGAACAAGTAGTTCCACTGCTTTTTTCCCCTGGTACTACAACAGATTTCAAACTAACTTCCAATTGGTGTCCCCACGGGTGGGTAAAGAGACTAGGAGTGCCCTGATCAGGTTGCTCCCAGGGCAAGAAAGAATGCAGATAATTCACAGCATCTTTCCCTCTCACTGGTGCCAATATTTGCTTGAGAGAGGAAAGCTACTGGCTGAGGTTTTCTAACCCTATGTAGACCAGTGTTGCAAGGAACTAACATTCCATCTGGTCCAGCAGAGACCAAACCGACTGCTCTCGAGGAGTCCTGGGCCTCTCCACTGTTTCCCTTATCACCCGGCTAAATTCCAAGGCTCTTTTGCTTCCCGACTCAACCTCGACTTTACAGCCAAAACCCAGAAGGGAAACAAAAAAAGCCAAAATAATGGTCATAAACTTTGTTTACAAGAAAGCTCCTGTCACCCTCTTAGGGCTTTTTCGATTTAAATTTTTAGAACGTTTTCCAAGCACACTTAGCAAACATACCTAGGAGGATTAAGCATTTCACAAACAGTTTTTAGTTTCAAAAAATCTGAGGTTTATAATTATCCTCCTCATCCTGTAACTGCGAGGTTCACGATCTTCGTATCACAAATAAGCACACAGAGGCCAAAGAGGGCAAATGTACTCAAGCCTCCCCTGCTTGTAAGTGGGAGACACGATTGCATTTAAACCCAGACCTCCCAGTGTGTAAAGTCATCTTTCTTTACACTTTGGGGTGCTTTGGCTGTGTTTTCTTTGCACCTTTCTCAGTCTTAAAACAGATTACGATATTCTTGCTTAAAAAGGCAATGAAGGATGTACTTTTCAATCTCATAAATCTAAAACAGAAATGCTTAGGTGCTTCCTTAACTTGGAAAAGTCCCTGAGGAAACACTGCAAATGTAACGCTTTCCCACTTATTTCGCCCCACACAAACGGACCTCCCCCAGGAGCTCTGGGGCCCAGTAACTTAGGTCTCCGCAGGCCGGAAGGAGGAGGAGACTGCGGGAAAGAGGTGGGGGGACGGAGGCGTCGAGCGAAGACCATTCTCATTGGTGCGTACCCGCGCGCGCCTCCACGAGGCCCCGCCTCTCCGGGCCCGCCTCCGCTCGGCTGCCAGCCTGTGGAGGGGCTCCTGGGCACGCGCGGGTACTCAGGGTCTCCACCCGCCGCCCCGTTGTGGGTCCCGGGAATGAAGGTTTGTCCCGTGTCGCCTCCCCCGCCATCATCAGCCGACTTCCGGCCAAATCCGCCAATCACTGTACACATGTGGCAGGAGTGGGTGGGGCCTGAGAAATTCGAAAGGAGCCCCGCCCCCTGGGAACCGATTCCTAAAACGAGGCTTTTGGGAAGAAAGGTTTTTGGTAGAAGGTGAGGCGGGGCGAGAAGTGGAAACTGGGGGTGGGCTGAAGGTGTGGCGTGGGTATGGAGCCGGGAGGGCGGAAAGGTGGCTCGGGGACTGGAAAATCCTAGAGGATAGTGGCGAGGAGGAAGATGAGGCGTTCAGACCGTGCCCGGTGAGGCGAGGCAAAGACGCGGGTCACCTGGTGGGGGCCAGGGCACGCTGCACCTTTCCCGGAGGTAATGATGCTGATAGGAAGGTGCGACTCCTGGGCACTCGCCTACCTTCTGCATGCCCTCGTTCCCTGGCTTGCACCCTGGATGAGCTGGGAGTCTTGGGCAGGCTGAATACCTGAGGAAAGACATGTTTTCTCTCCAGCTCAGATCTAAGCTGACCCGCTGCGGCTATCGGGACATGGAGGATTCCGAGGAAGGTAAGAAAGCCCTGGGGGGAGAATGAGGCTCTGCCTTGAAAAACCATTGTCAGGGACCAGTGGTTGGCATTCATTCTTCTTTCCCCTTCAGATGTCAAGTTTATTGTGGATGAGACCTTGGACTGTGGAGGGCTGTCCCCATCTGACAGGTACCAGCCCCTTTGTACTATTCCCCCCCAGTGCTGCTTTGGCTCAAGCCTTTTATTTATTGACCTCTGGAAAAGATTAGGTTGGTAATTTAGCAATTTATGGTGCACTTGGGCTGCAGAGAGTAGCTGGTGAACTCAGGCCTCTAGGATGCTGTTGGTAGGAGGGAGAGAAGAGGGGAGTAGGAGTGAGATTTCAAAGTGCTAAGCGTAAGTGGATTCGCTGCATCTCCGTCTTGGCATCACTTCCGATATCAGATACTGAAGGCCTGTTGGTGCGTATGGAACCAGATGTCTCACCACCTAGAAGCCAGATGTCCCTGCTGGAATGGGCATCCGTATTTGGCATTGTGTCTCTAGCCTTGTTGCAGGGATTTTTAGCCTAGCTTGCATAGTCTTGCTCTTTTATGTGGGCATTATGCCTTGTTTGTTTTCTGTCTCAGTCGTGAGGAGGAAGACATAGCAGTGTTGGCGACTCCAGAGAAACCACTCCGACGGGGCCTCTCCCATCGAAGTAACCCGAATACCGTGGCCCCTACTCCCCAGGGTGTGAGGTTCAGTTTAGGCCCTCTCAGCCCAGAGAAGCTGGAGGAGATCCTTGATGAGGCCAATCGGCTGGCAGCTCAGCTGGAGCAGTGTGCCCTGCAGGAACGGGAGAGTTCAGGTGAGGGCCCAGGGCCTCACCGAGGGAAGCCCAGCCCTCGGCGGGAGACCTTTGTGCTGAAGGACAGCCCTGTCCGAGATCTGCTTCCCACTGTGAGCTCTTTGACTTGGAGCACACCCTCACCAAGCAGCCTGACGCCTCGACTCCGGAGCACTGAAAAGAAGGGGTCAGCCAGGGCTCTTAGGGCGACATCTGGGAAGAGGCCCTCCACTGGGAAGAGGGTGAGTTTGGAAAGCTGAGTTGCATGTGTGTCCCAGAAATAGTGTATGACACGCTGCAGGCAGTGTTTCCCTCACTGGCCAAATGGGGATAGTAATTCTAATCTTTGGAATTGTGGGAATTAAATAAGATACCATAAGCTAAGCATTCACCACAGTGTCTGTATAGGTTCTGTAATGACTATAATAAACTCAATAAGAGTGGTATTGGTGCAGGGTACAGTGGCACATGTCTGTAATCCCAGACCTCTGGGAGGCTGAGACAGGAGGATCACAAGTTTGAGCCTAGTTTGGACAATTTAGTGAATCTGCAAGACCTTCTCCCAAAATAAAAATAAAAATAAATAAATACATGTAGCTCATTGCAAAGGAATGGGTTCAGCCCCCAGTACTGTGCCAATAAGACAGGAAAAAAAATGTTACTGGTGATAGTGGTGGTGATGATGATGTTGTGGCAGCTAATTTCTGCTTTTCCTCACTGAAATCTAGACAACACCCTACCTCTGTTCTTTAATCCCTTAAACCAGTAGAGCAGATTCTACCTCCATTCTTGTCCTTTTTTTCTTCTCCTTTCTTCCTGTGTTTCAGGAGTCGCCCACTTACAATCTGTTCCCTGCATCCAAAAGCCCAGCACTGTCTCCTCTTGTGCGATCAACTCCTCCGCTCAAGTCAACTCTGCTTCGATCAACTCCTCCGCTTCGATCAACTACTCCACTTCGATCAACTCCACTTCGATCAACTCCTCCGCTCCAGTCAACTCCAAACCGATCAACTCCTCCAGTCCGATCAACTCCTCCACACCGATCAACTCCACCACTCCAATCCACTCCTCCACTCCAATCCACTCCTCCACTTCGATCCACGCTACCACGGGGAAAAACTGGGCCCCGTATGAGGGCAACAGCAAGTGAGACTCAGGCAGCAAAGCTGTGGGTGACAGGGTAGGGAAGCAGACCTTAACCTGAAATGTTTCTACTCCTTTCCACCAGGCCCACCTACCCCAGTCAGGCCAGTCCTGGCCCCTCAGCCTTCAACCAGCAACATGCAACGCCTATCTAGGCCACAGGGAGCAGCTGCTAAGTCTTCCAGTCGACTGCCCGTTCCCTCAGCCATCCCCAGGCCCTCCAGCCGAATGCCACTCACCAACCGGAGTGTACCACCTGGGAAAGGTGCCCCACCTCCTGATTCTTTGTCAACTCGGAAAGGGCTTCCAAGATCAAGTGCTGCAGGACACAGAGGTGAGGAAAAGTGGACATAAGGATAAGAAATCAGGGGAAAAAACACTGACGCTGGCACAACATTGACCTCAGCGTCCCAGAGCTAGCAACAATGACCACTTTCACCACCTTCCTTAAAATTCCATATGAACTGGGGAGACTGAATTGAGAGAATGTGGGTGGGAGTAGAGAGTCTGAGCCTTCGTTTCTAAGTACCTCACAGTTTTTACCTAGCGGGGGAGGCACTCTGCCTTCAGCTAGTATTTCATGAGAAGGTCAGTTGAACTTTGTGCTAACTTCTTTTCTTTTGTTAACCTCCATCAAGCTCCTCTTTCCCAGCAACCAAATCTTCCTGTCATTAGTGCCAATCGCAGCAGTCTGCAGCCTCCCAGGAAAGTTGCAGTCCCTGGGCGTACCAGGTAAGGCTGGTCTCTCTATCCAATCCTCTGGGCTTCCCAGCAGCCCAGAATTCTTTATGGAAAGACTGGGCCTAAGGAGGAGAGCTTGGGGCAGAGAATAAGAACTTGAACTTACCTGGGTGACAGATGGGCTTGAAAAAGGAAGGCACTTTAAAGCAGTTCCCCTTTTGTCTCTTCAGGTAAAGAGATCAGGACAAGCATGAATTCAGTAGCAAACCACTACAGTCACTGCCTGGATTCAGCAGTACCAGCAAGGCCCAACTCCAGAATTCTGGCCTGGAACAGGGGAAAGAGATGCCTTCAGGGCCAATCCCCAGGAATAGAGACCATAGGATTTGGGGTGGATTCAGGTTGAGCTGGAAGAAACCCAAACTCTGAAGATGAGGGGAAAAGGTCACCTCCCAGCAGTGAGATTAACAAACAAAATGAGAAATACAGAGCAAGTGGCTTATCCTCTTCTATCCCCACTTGTAGTCTGCCCTGGAAAGCTTGATCTTCTTCCCAGGCTTGGTACTCTGGACACATTTACACATGAATGACCTCTGTAGCCAGCCCTGCTCTCTGAGAAGAGGTCTTTCTGAATCACATCCTCCACTGGACATGGGCCTGTTTGGAAAGGGTAAGCAGGAAACTGGTCTCCAGAACTTGTTTCCTGTGAATTCTGTGATTCCTTACAGACCAGTTGATAACTGTCAGTCTGCATTTTTTGTAAAATAAAGGAAATGTATTTTTATATTTTCTGGATATCTGGAAGTGGATCCTGGTCTAAGGTCTAACAAATTTAGAATAAACCTCTGTAATTCTAGTGAAACAGATAGGATGGACCTCCCAGACAGGGGCTTAAACAGGTCTGAGGCCCTGGAGCTTCCAGCTCATCAGGCTATGACTACCTTCCTTGTTTGCATTTGATGGGAACAGGTGCCCTCTCCATGGGTTCAGATAATAGAGGGGCCAAGTTAAAATTAGGGTAGCTTAATTCACAGTGTGTGAGGCTCTTATGCTAGGATCTGTGTAAATTATTCATATCCTACACCTGAATGTCCTTTGCTGCCAAGACAACAGGGGCTCCTGGGAACTTACTGGCTACTTATCTGCTATGCTTGTGAGATGAGGAGGTGCTAGGACACCTTGTCACATTCTTCCTCACATCATTAGAATTGTCTGTCTTTTCTCATCTTCTCTACTAGACTCAAGTGCTGGCATCAGAATTTATAAACCTCTGCAGAACCCTAGTGTTGTGACCGAAGCAGAGCATTTCATTCATTTATTTAGAAAATATTTGAGTATAAGATGGGGGGGGTGTTTGTTGAATAAATGTAAAAGACTCCTTTTAAAGATTTAGCTTAGGGTCTAACATTATTTGCAGGCTTTGGCTCTTTTAAGCCAACCCAGTTCCTTGTTAGATTTTTTTTTTTTTTGGTACTGGGGATCGAACTCATGACCTTGTGCTTACCAGGCAAGCGCTTGAGCCACTGAGCTAAATAAATCCCCAGCCCTTGTGAGTTTTGAAAGAACTTTCCTCCTTGAAAGCCAGATTGTGACTTAATGAATACAGTGAGCAGTTGGGCAAAGGAAAGTCAAACTGCTAGTGTCCCTGCCTATGCCATTATTCCCTTAAGTGAAATGCCCCCTCTCCTGTCCCTGGATTCAGGGTTCCTCCTCTGCCTTCCCCCTTTTTTTTTTTTTTTGCGGCACCAGGGATCGAACTCACAGCCTCGCGCCTGCCAGACAGGCGCTTAAGCTGCTGAACCAAACTCCTGGCCCTTGCCTTCCCCTTTTTAAGGTTCATTTAAGACAACATGTACACCTGGGCCACCGTGACAAATGCCTAGACACTCACCTTTCCTGCACCTCTGCAGCAGCTCCTGCAGCCTGACATTCCAAGAATTGATGTGGGAAGAGGGTTGTGGAGACAAATGTTGAAAAATTTGGCATTAAGCAAGAAAATCTCAGGTGTGTTACCCAGCTTCCTCCTGCACTAGTGTCTAGTGAGCAGGGGCTGGGAGTTACTTCCTACTTTAAGGAGGCACCGGCATATCAGCAAGCCTGTGGACACTCCTACGCATCAGGTAGCACATTTGCGTGGGCTGCTGGTGAGCCAGGCCTGCCTTGAGTGGTTAAGAAGCGAAAAACAAACCGCAGACCCGTGTGCTGCTGCCCCTTGGTGGCTGGAGAGGGAAAGGCATGTTCTGTTCACATCCTGGGTCAATCTTTGGTTTTGTCTGCACCCTCAGCCCTTGCCACTCCAAATCTGCTTAAGTAGCATCGTAGCAGCACCTACCTGCCTCCCTCCCGCAGTTCCCCTTCTTGTTCAGCTCCCTGCTCGCCTCCTCCCATTTTGGCCTGGCTTTCTATTTTTCTGACTAGGTACTTGCCACCTCCCCCTACACCCCAGTAGCAACAACAAAGAAAGTCAGTGTTTATTGGCCTGTTGCTATGCTCTTTGAACTGTTCCACACAATTTACATGTGTTAGCTCACTTAATGCTCATAAAAGCTCAATTAGACAGGTGCTGTTACCCTCATTTTGTGGCTGAGAAACTAAGGCTCTGATTAAGTCAGTCCATTTCCCTGGCTTTTGTTCCTAATTACCACTTTATATCGCCCCGTGTTAACTCCCTTTCTAGTCTGTTTGATAAACACCAAATGTAGGTCTAGCAGTCATGCTGTAGACCTCATAGTTATCTCTAATATCAATAGTTGCTTCATTTTCCAGTGGGAAAAACTAAAACATGGCCCAGAGCGGTAAAGTTAGTAGGCATTTACTGTAATCACTAAGCACCCTTAAATTCCCACCTGCTACTCAGCCATTTCTAGCTACAGAATTCTGTGCTGGAAAATTTATTCATGTCTAGGACTCATCCCTGAGGGACTGGGTTGGAAGTCTGCCTGCGCTGTGCAGCCTCTCCAGCAAGTCCCACTTGCCCTGGTGAAAAGGACACTTTCTCACCTACCCACTTCATCTTTGGAACTGCCAGGCCATGGGCTCTGCAATGATAAGGTTTGAGGAGCACGGCGGGGGAGACCCATAGAGAGGCCAGCTAGCCAGCCAGTCCTCTGATTTCCGGCTGGGGTCTCCCAGGCCCTGGTCTTTTGTTTCCACATCCAAGCCTCCACCCTCTGAGGAGACGGCATCACACAGAAGCACATGATGACATCGAAATGACTCCACACAGAACTATCTGTTTATTCAGTAGTATGGGGAATGAAAAAACAACAAAACTCTACCATATTTACAGTAATGATCAAACTGTACAATCTGATGGTTAGTATGAAGTTAGCATCCAGCATCTTTGTTTTTTTTTTTAATCAAGTCATCAGTAGTAAAAACCAGTTAAATTTTTAACCCTTTGCAGGAATTGCTGAGGGGAGAAGGGAGAGGGCAGGGGGAAGAATCCACAGCAGAAAAGCCAGAGGTCAGCCTTCCAAATGAATGAGAACATTTTTCCTGCCCGTGGCCTCTTTTTCTAGCCACCTGCTCCAGAAGGAAAGTCAGTGATAAGTCTGGAATACATGCTTAGAGTAAAGGGTGACTCAAAGAATAGCAGTTGGCAAAACTGGGAAGGAAGTGGAATGAGGGTTAGGGCATTAGGCCTCCGTGCCGGGGCTGCTGGGTACACACCCAACCTGTGATGGCTATGTCAGAGCCCCGGGATTGGACACAAACCCATCCCAACACAAAAGGCAAATAAATAAAATATATATATATTAACTCTCTCTTCACAGGGAGCTGGGGTAGAGTGGGGGACAAAGAGGAAGAGGACCCGGTCCTTTGAAGAAGAGAGCCAATTCCAAGAAGGGGTTAAAAATAGAACATGTCTCAG
Source organism: Dasyprocta punctata (assembly GCA_004363535.1). Classification (NCBI taxonomy): domain Eukaryota; kingdom Metazoa; phylum Chordata; class Mammalia; order Rodentia; family Dasyproctidae; genus Dasyprocta; species Dasyprocta punctata. The sequence continues at coordinate 31,092 of RJWM01007547.1, read as the reverse complement.
AGGCCACAGCGGGTCAGACAAAGTGGCATTTGTCTGATTCGGGAGGAGCAGGTGAGTGGACACCAGAACCCAGAACTGAAACCTGTGCTTGAGGCCCCGCGGGGCAACTGAGCAGCTCTGTGCTCACTCTTCCTCCCCGCCCCACCCACCCAACAGCAAAGAAGCACAACTTAACACACAACTGGCCTTCCCAGGAGTGGCTCAGCAGGAGAAATGAAGCACTTTGGGGTCAGCAAACTGAGCAAACACCTGGTCTGCAGCGCATGGCCACAGTCCAGGGAAAGGAGAGGGACTGGGGCCACTGGCCCCCTTAAAACATGTTCATGCAGCATTTGGGGGTCCAGGGGTGTTGAGTCCTTCTGCCCCCTGGCTGGACAGGGCTTTTCAGTTCCTGGGAGAGGCAGCACAGGCGGGTGAGGCACGCCCTTTGCCCAATCCCTCACCAACTGAGGCCTGCCCAGCGCAGCCTGCAGGGTCCGACGCCCTGGGGTGTGTGTGGCTTTGTCCTTTCCATTTGGTGATGGCAAATGAGGGGCAGGCCCCCTAACAGTCCCTCTCCTCCCAGAGGCACAGCAGATGGGAAACTGAGGAGAGGCTGGGAAGCGTCCTGGGAGGTCCTATCCTCTTTGGGAAGGGAAAGGGGAGTCAGTTTCCAGCGTATAAAAAAAATTAATCCCTGAAGTCATGAAGAGTGGAGATCCTTTTTAAATTCCTTTTTTCCTCTTTTCTGAAAAACTTTGTCTTGGAGATGTTGGCCCCAGGGGTCCAAAGTGCAGTGAGGGGAATGGTGGGGGAGGGGGAGTTGGCACTAGATGGCCTTAGGTGCAAGGCCCAGGCTCCTCAGATGGATGTTTCGTCGCTGCTGCGGGCAGGCGGCAGGAGCAGGGGCAGGATAAAGCACAAGACAGGAGTAGGGGCATGAGTGCAGCTGGGGAAGGGAAGGGAGCCTCGGGACGTAGGAACCACCGGCCCAGGGTTAATGCAGGAAGTTAAAGAAGAGAAATCTGGAGAGGCAGGAAAGGAGAGTGGCAGAAAAGGCAGACAGAGGTTAGCTGGAGCAGAGGAGACAGCAAAAGCTTTCACCAGAAGAAGGAAACAGAAAAGCAGCCCCAGCTCCCAGCCTCCCTCACCTTGCCCCATGCCAGGGCTGGGCTCTGACACATAAAGCCCAGGGGTGGCTGGCCCACCCTCCATGGTTTTGGGCACAGGAGGGAGCTGATCTTGCTCAGCCCATTTGTCCTCCCACTGCTGACCAAGTAGCCTGGAAGGCCCAGAGCAGCTCTGCCCCAGCCATGACCTCTACAGGCAGCACCCGGTCCCATCAACCCAGCCCCACTCACTCGGAGCCTGATGAGTCCTCATCCACAGTGCCCGCCTTGATGCTCATGGCGATGGGCATGACCCCGTTCAGCTGCTCCTGGAGGCTCTGCCGGGGGGGAGGGCGGGGAGGGAGCCCACCCCGGCTGCCTTCGCTGGCTGAGGAGCCCCGAGATGACCCAGTGCCCTGCTCCAGGGGCAGCCGCAGGAGGCTGCTCTTCTCGCTGATGGTGGGCAGACACTTCTTCTTGAGGATGCCTGGGGGCCAGGAGGGTGGGTGCTATGAGGTGCAGGCAGGAGGAGCAGGGGCTCCTGGAGAGCCCCGGCAGCCACAAGGCCGCGTGAGGGTGCTGACTGGGGATGTGGCAGTTGGGGTGCCCCACTTACCTTTGTGAGGTTGGGCAGAAGGGCCTGGAAGGGGGCCCAAGGACCCCTCCCGAGATAGGGCATCTCCATTCTCCCTCGGCCGCTCCTCAGGAGCCCCACTGCCACCATTCTCCTTTGCTGTGGTTCCAAAGTCTCCTGGCCAGGGGACCTTCCCAGGCCCTGGACCTCCCTCTGCCAAGGAAAGAAAGTAGATAAGGTCCAGAGACTGCAGACAGCTAAGACAGCCTCCACCCCAGTCCTGTTTCCCAAGAAGCCCAGGCCTCTTGGGCTCCCACTGCCCCCCAAAGGCCACAGCCTGGTGCTGGCCCACCCTTGGGGGTACTGTGCAGGGGCAGTCTCTCCGCTCCAGGCCCCAGCAGGCTGTCCCAGCCCTGCTCGCCAGGGAAGGCAGCCTCCTCCTCCTCCTCTTCCTCCTCCTCGCTGTCTGACGAGTGGGTAGAGGCATAGGAGCCACTCTGGTCATCTTCCAGGGACAGGTCACTGTCAGAGTCCGTGTCAGGATCTGGGAGGTCAGGGAGGGATCACAGCCAGCCCGCCTGCCTCAGCCCACCCTCAGCAAAAGCCAGACCCTGCCCTACTGGGTGGCCAGGGCCTTTCATCCTCACCGTGCTGCTGGTCTTGACCATCCAGGAATAGGCTGCTGGGGTCTCCCAGGCCCTGGGGCCCTTGACCAGGGTTCAGTGTGGACTCCTCTCTAAGGTGACAAGATCATGCTGGGAAGGTCAGCTTGGCCCCTTGGTGCAATTCCCTTCCCTTTCCTCCCCTGGGAGTCCCAGTTCCTGACTCATCCCCTGCTGCTCCTTATTCAAGCTGCCACCTGTGCTGGTTACAGTACATGCTACTCAGCTCCTAACACCTGGGTGGCCTAGATCCAGCATGCATGGTCCTCCCCTCCCATATTCAGTGCTCACCTCAGCAAGAACGGGATGTAGCTGGGCTGGCTCTTGCCTGAGCGGCTGGCACTGTGCAGAGAGCCGGCTGAGTCTCCATAGGGCTGGTACAGCCGCCCATCTGCATAGGGGCTAGGGCAGTTGTAGGACTAGGCAGGAGACAGACAGGTCAGTAAGTGGAGGAGAGGGAGATGGGAGCCACAAGGATCCTCAGGTGCAGGGTATTTGTCACTTGACTGTTTCTCTCTACCCTTACCTCCTCCAAGTCAAAATCTTACATTCCCCCAACAACATCTCCCAGGCCGCATAAACAATTTCACACACCCTCCCCTCCTTCTAGGAGGGGATATAGGGATGGAGAAGAGGAAGGATAGTGGGGCAAAAAGTACAGTGAACAGGCTTCTTGGGCCTGCTTTTCCCTCCCTCCTCAAAGACCCCCTCCACCTCCCTGACTCTGAGCCCCCTCACCGAGGTCAGGGTGGACTTAGTGGTGAGAGCAGGGTCAGGGCTGGGCTTGCGGCTGCAGGCAAACTTGAGTGCTTTCCGGACCTCCTTGCTAAGCACCACGTAGGAGATGAAGATGAAGGGGCCCTGACAGGCAGAGGCAGCAAGAGTCTGTGTATATTCAGGCAGCCCTTGGCCGTGTTTCCCTCCCTTCAACATGGGTTCGGCCAGGTACCTGGACACAATTGCAGGCAGCAAAGAGGTAATGGAAGAGGAGGGTGTCACTATTGACAGAGAGCAGTGCCAGCAGCCATGCGGCACTCAGCAGCAGGAGCACAGCAAAGGAGGGCTGCAGGCCCGAGCTGAGGATCAGGATAGTCTGTGAGCCGGACTGTGAGGCACCCCACACTGAGGCCCACCCTGTGCCCAGGTGCTCCCCATACTCACACAGGGCCTTTCTTCTCAAAACCCTGCCGCTGGGCAGCACAGGAGGCCCGGGCAGCCAAAATGTACAGGAAGACACTCATCTGGGCAGGGGAGACAGGCATAAGGGGCTAGAGGAGCAGACAGCGTCTGTCTCTCCCCATGGGGCCCAGCAGATCCAAAGGACACACTCAGCCTGTTCACCCCAGTCTGCTTTCTAGCACTTACTGAGACAGCAAAAGCCACTGGGCCAGCAAAGCTCCAGATAAGTGTATCGTAGATGGACAGCCAGCAAAAGTCAGGGTTACCATAGCCCTCAGGGTCCAAACCCACAGCTAGGCCTGGGGCAGGAAGAAGAACGCAGGGGAAGGTGGTCAGGGTAGTAGGAAGCTAGGCAGCAGCCAGACAGGTACACAGGGCCTGGAGTACAGGGTGCAGACAGGTTCTGCCCACAATCTGTCCACACCCTGCTCCAGTAAGGGAGACCCAGCCCCTGCATGGTAGCCTCAGGGACTCAGTTAATCAGAGAAATACTTATGGATCAGTTGTCCTGGAGTAGGGAGAAGTGAGTCTCAGGATCCAGGCTTGGGGGTAGAGGGTAGCAGGGAAAGGGAACTTCCAGAGCATGAACGGGATGGAGTACCTGTGATGAAGGCAGGCACACCCCAGCCCAGCATGTAGTAGAAGCGCATGGGACCAGCATTGACGTCGCGCACCTCTGTGAGTGCCCGGTACAGGTGCAAGGCCTCCAGCAGAGCCCAGGAGAAGGTGCAGAGGTACAGGAAGTGCAGCAGGATGGCGATGACTGTGCAAGCAAACTGAGGACCAGGTGACTGGGTCAGTAACCAGGGCACAGCCAGCACAGAGGAGCTGCTCAGACTGGACATCAGGGAGGGCCTGAGGTTGCAGTCTGCTTTAGTTGAAGCCTGAGCCAGAGGCAAAAATCTCTAGGATGCTGGGGTATTTGGTGGGAGATCGAGAAGAGGGCCAGGTCCTGGGCTGGGCTCTCTATTCGTCAGTGTTGTAGGGGCAGGGATGGAAGTGAGGACAGGGAAGGGATCACCAGGGTGCCTGAGGGGCTGGAAGTTGGGGAGTTCTGTGGGGAGAAGAGGTCTTACAGGTAGGTCAGCTTGGTTAATTCCCAGGAGGAAGACCAGCTGGGCCAGGCCCAGGGCGGCTGTCAGGTTGCGCCGGATGCCATGCTGGTTGGATCGCAGGGTGCGAAGGAGAGTGAGGAAGAGAAAGGTGAGCAGCAGGGCAGCCAAGGTGACTCCAAGGGCCACATAGGTCAGTGTCTTCAGCGGCAGGATCTCCCCATTCTGCAGGGCAGGTGACAGGGGGCCAGGTATGAGAAAGGGCAGGGCCTGAGCTCTTGCCCACAGTCCCCAGGCTGCCCAGAGTGGGTCGCACCTCCCGCCGGGACACATCCATGAGCACGGCAAAGCTCGTCATGTGGTTGCACTGGCAGCTGACATGGCTCTCGTTGCGGAAGACGACTTCACAGCCTCGGGCTGACCAGCCACCCGTGCCGCTGACCCTGTGTGAGGATGGCAGGGTCAGGAAGACAAGAAGGACGGGCTCCCAGGGGCCAGGGCCAGACAGCAGCACAGGCTCACAGGATTGAGTGGTTCCAGAAGACACAGATGGGCTTGGTCCGCTCCTCTGTCTCCAGCAGCCGGAACTGCACCGTGACTGGCTTGTCCAGGGCGCGCGGCAGCAGCTCCTCATCATCATGAACACTGATACTCACCACAGGGGTGTTGATGACTGGGCGCTTTGGGACTCTGATGTGGGGTAGGGAGATGTAGTCACCACAGCAGCCATGTGACTAAGAGACACCCTCATCACTGGGGGACGTGTGCCCGTGGCCCCTTACCACTCACACCTCGTCCTCAGCCACTCACCTCAGGCTGCGCTTATCCGGGTCGTAGTTGTGTGGCAGTAGCCCAGCCAGGGTGCGGTAGATGATGACACTGGCCACAGCCTCTCCCTGGTTCAGCTCTGGGTGCCGCCGCTGCCGCCGTGCCAACTCCTCAGATTCCAGGGCCTCGCCAGGGCCCGCAGGTCTGACCATAGGGGGTATCTCTGGAGGCAGAACACTGTTACCATTAGCCGGGCTCTGCCCGCTGTGCGCTCTGTATGGGCTTCCGGGGGCCAACCCTTGAACCCCCCTCAAGGCCCCTGCTGACCTCTGAAAACAGACTCGGGCAGAATGACCATTGTCTCAAGGTCCGGGGGCCGTTCCCCGCGCAGTGCCTCATAGCGGGGCAGCTTGGCCCCAGCAAAGTTTCCTTTGTCCAAGCGCACTACAGAGATAACTGGGCGGAGGATTGATCACAAGTCAGACTCCAGGTGAGGCAGGCAGCCCCCCAGCATGGCTTCCCTTGAGGGAATGCATCTCACAAACCACTGCCCACCGTGGGCATCAGCCTCACCGATATTGGGGGTGACAATGGTGAAGGGGCTTAGGTAAGTGTGCCTCATATTCTGGGCCAGGGCGCTGGCATAGGCCTCATAGTGCTGGAGCAGCCAGGCGGTGCCACCTTCTGTCTGCTGGATCAGCTCCCAGTGCCGCTTGTTGGCCGCATCCAGGAGGGCACTGCCCACCCTCAGCAGATTCTAGGGGTGGGCATGTCACAGTGGCATGTGCTAACAGCCCACATCTGTCATCCCCAGCACCAAGCCCCTTCTGTGCCTGGGCCAGCCCTGCTCCCCACCCACCATACCCTTCCCTCCACATGCCCCATTGCCTCCCGTGGGCAGCCCCTGTGGACTGCACCATCCACTCCAATCTTTCCTCCTCACTCTCTAAATAAAGAGTTCCCTGCCCCTGTGCCTCACTGTCCAGCGTGCCCAGGCCTTACCACAGTGGGCAAGCCACTGCTCCTGGTCAGCACACAGCACAATACAACCATCTCTGTGGCACCTGGATGCAATACGGCTCTGAATTACCTGTGTGCTGTCCATGGCTCAGGGGCTTTCATCATGCCAGGGAGAGGCTCCCAAAGGTGGGATGGAGGTTACCCCCTCTCCCACACAGATGCCCAGGAGCAGGCTCACTCACCCTGACTCCCAACTAACCAGCCAGCCCTGCCTACTCCAAGTCCCACCTCTGTGAAGTGCACATCCTGTGTGGCTGACAGCCCAAAGCCCCGCTGGGCACTCTCATGGGCCAACAGTCGTGTGGCCAGCTGGTAGGCTACTTTGACATCACTGCCAAAGTAGCCAGCTGTGTGCTGTGTGGCATTGCGTAAGAGCAAGGCCAGGCGCTGGGAACGGCCTGAGTCCAGGCCTGACTCATTCTGCTGGAGCCGCTCAGCCTGGATGGGAACAGACAGAGGAGCAGAGGTCAGTGCAAAAGCATGGGACTTGGGACTCTGGAGTAAGAAGGCCTCCGAAAGGCGGGCATAGAGTATGTCCCAGTGGGGGCCCCAAGAATACAGGGACTGGAATTTCAGAATCTCTTTTCTCAAAGATGGGGGGAGTGAGAAAAAGAAGGAAGGAGATGGCGATGCAGGGGAGCACTTACAAAGCCCTTCAGCTCTGAGAAAGTGACAGATGTGCAGTTGAAGAGGTTCGGGGGCAGCCACCCCCTGTGCTCATCACAGTGGCGCACAGCCGTCCCTGGGGGAGGAAGCCAACACGGTTGGCCTCAGGAAGACACAGAGGAAGTCCCTGAGACCTGCCTGAGGTTCTGCTGGGAGCCAGCACTTCATGGGGCAGAGACAGGCAATAAGCAAACAAGGCCCCCTTCCTACTGCAGCCCAGGTGAAAACAGGAATTCAGGTGTATAGAACACTGGGGCCAAAGAAATCTCTGCAAAAATCTCCCAAGCAAGGGCGACAGGAGCACAGGGCCCACAACCCCGTCGAGCCCCAGGTATCACTGCCTCTCTGCAGTCACTCCCCGCCTATGAATTCTGCCCACTGCCCCTGACCTGGGTTGGGTCCCCTGGACAGTACCCAACATCCCTCCTCCCATACCGCCTGTCTTTCATGTGGTATAAGTAGGCCCTGGATAGTGAGCTGAGGATGGGAACCCCACTGCCCAGCACTATGCAGTCTTCTCAGCATTTCTGTTCAGAGTCTAAGATGCAGGCCCTCAAGCTGGACATGGTGGCTCACGCCTTTAATCCCAGCACTTGGGAGGCTGAGGTAGGAGGAACGTTGTGAGTTCGAGGCCAGCTTGGGCTACAACGTGAGCACAAGGCTGGCCTGAGCTACACAGTGTGACCCTGCCTCAAAAAACCAGGGCTGGGAGTTTGGCTCAGTGGCTTAAGCACCTGTCTGTCAAGTGCGAGGCTGTGAGTTCAATCCCCGGTGCCGAAAAAAAAAAAAAAAAAAAAAAGATGCAGGCCCTCCAGGGCAAACCTAGGAGGAAGGTAACTGAGCCAAAGAAGATGGGACATGCAGTTTCCAGGAGCTGAAGCACATAAAGCAGGGCTCCAGGATCTGTAGCTTCCTGCCCTCACCCCACTAACAGCAGAGGCCAAGTCCTCAATATCACATCGTGGGCCTCTAGCACTTACCAAAGGAGCCTTTGGGGCAGGGGGCAGCAGCAGGCAGCCCAAAGCGAGTACGGGGCCACCAGATTCCAGCCTCAATAGCCCGTGGGCAGCTATCATAATTCACTGCGAGGAAGAACACACGCTTGCTCAGAGGCAGCTCTCCCTCTTGCAGCTCTGCCCCAATTCCCCACCCCTCTTTCAGCACCCCCAGGTCTGCAGCTAGCCCCACTTGGCCTCCCTGGGGGGCAAGCATCTGGTACACAGTGGAGAGGGCTGCCCACTGCTCCTGAGAAGCTCACCTTCACAGCCATTGGTAGTAACCTCAGCGAACGGGTTGTCACAGCGGTCACACTGGCGTCCAATGACACCAGGCTTGCAGGGACACTGACCATCCTCAGGGTCACAGACTCGGGACAAAGAGCCCGTGGGGTAGCAGTCACATAGGAGGCAGGTAGAGCTGCCAGAGGGCCGGTAGTGGTTCTCCTGGAAGGGAGGGACGGAAGAAGGGCGTCACTGGGTCAGGCTCTCCTTCCTAGATGCTGCTCATGGATCCTTTCAGATAGTATCTGGAGAGAGGCTTCCTGACCGCAAGTCCCTTGGGAGTGGCACTCAAAATATTTAACAGCTGGCAATGGTTTGGAGTTGAACCCACCAGTGAGATGCCAAGCAGTCGGAACAGGCTGCAAACCACCAAAACAGCTGGCTAAATATTGGTCCTGGGTCACTGTGGACCCCAGACACATGAGGACAAATAGCCATTTATCCTGCCCATTAGAGCAAATGCACACGGGCCTCCATTCTCTGCTGGAAGGCCCATCTTCACTGCCTCCCCTCTAGGGCCCAAAAGATTGATGTGGCCACAGTGGAGGCTTGGGTGGTGTTGTCACCTTGCAGTGGCACTCGCCGCTTGTCTTGTTGCAGTCTGGGTCAAAGCCTTTGCTGACATCACAGTTGCATGGGCCGCATGTGGGGTGTCCCCACCAGCCACGAGGGCAAGGCTGATCAATCCTGTAGAGAGGGACCAGGCAGGTATGAGCTCCCTCTGCTGCTCCCACCTGGGATGGCCACACGTGGCCTCTTCTAAGCATGGCTGCAGTTTGGCCAGGTTCTTGGGCGTTTTGAGGAGTGCACCAGAGACAGGCAGCAGCTACTGGGATCTGTTGCTGCATGGCCTGGCCCGCTTACCTGGTCTCACAATATGGCCCAAGGTAATTTGTGGGACACTCGCAGATGTAGCCATAGGGAGCACTGGGCTTGCGGGTACATACAGACTGGTGCTCACATGGGTTCAGGTCACACACATTAGTGCAGTTGTCACCATAGTAACCTGGTATAAGAAAGACCAGAAAGGCTCAGTCTCCACCCTCCCCTGGCACTGTCTTCCATCCAGCTCAGCTTCATCCTCTTCCTTCTACTCTAAGCATCATACCAGCTGGTCATGGCTTTGAAGCATATGAGAAGAAGGCTCAGAGACATGATGTAGCTGGCCCCAGGTCACACAGTAGAACCATGGTAGGACCCTAGGCTTGTGTCAACCTGCCCCATTTCCTGGGATCCCTAGCATACCTGGATCACAGCTGCAGGAATAGCTGTCCCAGTCATTGCTGCAATAGCTGTTGGCAGGACATGGGTTTGAGTCACATGGGTCTGGCAAGCTACAGCCTGTCTCCACATTGATGTTCTCCCCTCGGCTGGGATCCAGACTGCTAACACCCTCAGGTGTCTCGCTTACCCGCACACCCTGGGGGCAAAGGGGCAGTGTTGGCCTCAGCAGAGCTGGGCTCCGGGTGGCAGTAGGAATGGCAGGACAGGCAAGGAGGCTCACCTGCAAACAGCCCCGGAAGCCTCGGGCCACACCGCTGGCTGGCCCCGGGACTCCCCCAACTGTAATGTTGCTCAGGTGCAGCCCATGTAGCCGGGGGCCCAGGTTACCCTCTGCTCTCTGCTGCCCATAGTCAAAGGACAGGATGGCATGGCCAGGGCCCCCGCTGGCTCCCAGTGCCAGTTGTGCATGATGCCAGTCACCATCATTGGCCCGGCCTGGCTCCAGACGGAGAGTTGAGGCCTGCAATCCTGTGCCCTCCACGCTAAGCACTACATGGCCCTCCCGGAGCTGGCACAGAAAAAAAGAAAGCAAGGTCAGGAGATGGGCTTAACTGGATCTTCTTCCAGTCCACGGTCACCCTTCCTGGCCCACTAAACCCTTCTTCCCACCCTGCTGAGGAAACAGAGAAAAGTGTTTATTTCTCTCAGGCCCAATAGGTGGCAGCATTGACTGCCAAACTGATCCAACTACCTCCACGTTTCCCCAAGACCCTGCCCAACCATCTCTGTCCAGGCCCCTGGAGGCCCCTGCAGCCCTGACCAGGTCAGTGCCTGCCCCCAGCTCCCACGTGCCCTGTGTCACCTGTAGAGTAATGGTGCTGCGCCCTCTGGTGACAGCCTGCAGCAGGACGCCATTGGCCTGGCGTGTGCGGAACATAAGGCTGAGGTGCCAGGGCTGAGAAATGGGCAGGGAGAGGCCGTGCCAGGCCACCAGGCTGCTGCCCAGGAAGCGCTGGGGATTGGCCATTTCTGGAGAGGGAGATGAAGGCAGACTCTGGAGAGTGGGGCAGTGGAGGGCCCAGGGGGTTATGATGCTTAGGGGTGGCTCCGTGGGCAGCGGGGCTCTGCCTCTCTTCTCACCCGCGCCCCTCATGGGCCCCACCCTCCAGAACATTTACTTGCCCCAGGCCCGCCCCGCACTGCGTCTGGGCCTGCCTCTGACTGAGTCCTTTGTCTCAGGTGCTACCCTCTCGGGGCTCTGCCCAGACTCGCTTTTCCACCCACGGTCACACATGCTCGCTGTGCCCTGCCCACTGTCTGCCCCAACCCTACTGTGTCCCCAGACCCCCAGACAGCACCCAGGCCCCCGCCTCCTACCCTGGGCACAGCTCTTGCCCCCAAAGCCCAGGGGGCACTCGCAGCTGAACGTGTCCCACTGGTTCACGCAAGTGCCCCCATTGTGGCAAGAGTTGCTATCACACACATTCTTCTTGGTGGGGCAACCTGGAATGGAGAGAAGGGACTGCCATGAGAAACCCATGGTGGTGGCTGGAGAGGCCTTGGAGGTCCATGCAGGCTGGTGTCCCCACTCCAGACACAGCTCTTCCTCCTCTTCTCATTGGGCTCCTGGCTAGCCCAACCCGGGCCCCCGTACCAGGCACAGTGCCATTGTTGGCGATGAAGTCAGCCATGTCCACGCGCCTACTGTCCACCTGCAGGTTCCTCATGCAGCCCACAAACTGCCGCATTCGAACAGGGAAGTTCTCAGGCAGGTCAGGCACCCCACCCAGCAGCAGGGGCCCTGTCAGATCCAGAGATCTAGGGGAGCAAGAGTGGTGATGTGAGGATGAGTTAGAACTTCTGGCTTTTCTCTCTCCACATGCCCTGCTGCCAGGACAGAGGCAGGGCGTGGGCAGGCTGCCGAGAGCTCAGCAAAGCAGCACCAGGGAAAGGGAGGTACCCCAACCAGGAGCCACTCTCCACTCACTCCACCCCACACAATCCACAGGCCTTGTGCTAATTCCCTCACTACTGCCTTGGGGCCAAGCAAGGTGAGAGAGGGTCCCCATCTGGCTTGGGTCCCACACAAAACCTCTGAGCCCACCCTCTTGACCTGCCCTCCCTGACTGGCCTTGTACCTCACCTTGCCCCTCCCCTTGGCCCTTTCCCCTGCTCACTTCTTGCTGCCACCCTGGGTGCCCTGGGCAGCACAGGAGTAGTTGCCCAGCACAGCTCCAAAGCGTAGAGCTACCCCTGTGTCACAGCCATCCACGGTTACCACAGCCACCTTCTGCTCAGATGGGCCTTGTGGGAGTCCTGTCTGGCCCAACAGTGGCTGTGGACAGAGAAGGGCAGAGAAGGGGAACAGTGGACAAGGAGCCACAGGCACAGGCACACTAGCCCACACTGTCACCCTTTGTGCACATACCCAGCACTGCCCGCTGAGATGTGACGCCCCAGCAAGGTGTCACATTCCTTCCCCTTTCTCCCTGTTAGCCAGAAGTGCCATGACCAACCCTCCCCACTGCAGGCAGTGCCACCCAGGTCCAGGTGAACATGGAAGCCAAGGACAGAGCCCTCAGCTCCCCTGTCTCCTCCACACCCACCTTATTGTAGTACTTCAGCTGTACTGTGTGCCACTGGCCATCACTGACACCTCCGGGCACAAATGGGGACACTGTGGTGGTCGACTCCCCTGGAGAAAGGACCAGGTGAACTGGGACACCAGCAGACAGCTGGGGAAGGCAGGGGTGGGGAGCACGCAGGGTTGACTGCGAGTGTATGTGGCATGGGGTCAGGAGCACGCATAAATGACAAGGGGTCTTTGGGAGATGGGCAGAGACATGAGGCAAAGAAATCACCTGCGGAGAAGGTGAGCTGGACCTGCTCCTGAATCACCTCAAGAGCCACAAAGTCATGCTTCTCATTAAAGCGCCCATTGTACAACAGCAGCCCATTTCGCTCTTTCGTGGCAAACCTGCATAGGCATTGGGGAGGGGACAGAAAAGGGGTACCCACCTGGATGTCAGCACCCCAATCAACTAACCAGGACCCATCCTGTCCATGACCCTCCAGAGGACTGACACCTTGGCCAAGACTACATCAGGCCATCAGGAAGACGGGCCCCAGGCAGAACCCCAGCATCCTACTCCCCATCCTGCCTGAAGTGACAGCAGACACTGGCAGGCAAGGAAGGTCTGCTGGCAAAGTGCATGGGCAACTCCAGGAACCAGCCCAGCTCTGCCAACAACCAGCTCTGAGCACTTCTGCTGCCTGGTCTCTCACTTTGTTCATGAACAGAGGGTGCCCCAGGCTCCCATGGTGCCCCACAGCCCCAAGGCCCAGCCACTCACGAGAGGGCCAGGGTGAAGTGGAAGCGCTGGCGCAGGCCACGGAAGGTGATGAAGGAGCGGGCAGGGAAGCTGCGCGTGGTCACCTGGCAGTAGGGCTTCTCGAAGTCCCCAGATGGGCAGTCGCACTTGAAACCACCCACCAGCAGGTTGACACAGGTGCCCCCATTCTTGCACACACCTGGGGTGCAACGGCCTGAGCGGGCACTCACCTCACAGTGCTCACCTGGGCAAAAGCAAAGGCAGGGTGAAGAGGGGCAGGGCAACTGGGGCTTCCCCAGCAATACCTCCCATGGCCCCTGTAACCCCCACCACGGCACTGTCAAACTCTCCTGGACATCCCACTTCTTTTCCAAGTACCCATCTTCTCAGATCTGTGATACCCCAACCCTTCCTAGGTGCTCTGGTTGGCTCACTATGCCATTATCACCACAGAGCCACACACAGCTCCCCTGAGAAGGCCTTGAAGCCCCAGCCCTCTACCTCTGCCTGGGCTCCCTGGTCACAAGCCTTCTGGGACCCTGGTCCCAGGGCCCAGATCCCAGCAATCCTTAGGGTCATGCCACCGAGCAAGCTGCATGACGCTCTGAGCAGAGGCAAATGCACAAGGCAGGGGAGGACCTGACCTGCAGGACAGCATGAGAACTGTGCCAGCTCCCACCCTCTGCCCCTCCCTCCCTCACACTGGTGTTATTGTCCCTGCCAGGCATGGAGATCGGTTTTCTTCCCTGGGGATGGGACCAGACTTCCACTTGGATTTGCCTGAGTTATGGGGTGGGGAGGGTGGAGGAGGGATGCTGGAGACTTCCCCAGGAATGGAGCAGAGAACTACCAGCCAGAGCCCTGGGGTCCAGACAAGGAACCCTGTTTACTTGGACAACACAGAAAGTAGACACCTCAACCCTGGGACAGACCCAGACTCAATGGAAGAGCTGAAAATTCCAACATCAGATGGAAAAATCCACCCCTTTCCCTCCCTCCCCATTCCCAGATTCTAGAGATAGGTTCTCAGCTCTTGTGCCTAGTGACTGGCTCTTGTTTCCATGGAAACTGTTGTTCGCCTACTGGAAGCCCCCTCTCCCCATCCTCTTGGACAAAGACTCCCCTCCCCTCCCCCAAGCCTACCCCTCCCCCCTCCCCACCCTAGCACCAGCAAAGAGTCAAGTCTGGCAAGTTCTGGGCAGGAAGATGCAGCAGGAAAGGCAGTGGGGCCTGCTTATGGCTGCTGGCAGCCAGCGGGCCTGGCTCTGGAGGATAGGGAGGAGGCCAAGGGAGGAAGGGGAGCAGGCTGTGGTGTATGCTAGGGAGCAGGAGACTGCAGAGAGGAGCTAGTGGCACACAGCAAGAGGCTGTGAGCATCCCTGGGAGAGGCAGGAATGGAAGGTGTAAAGACCACAGGTCATGACCAACAGGGAGCCATCCTGCCCAGAGCTGCACGGGTACAGTGTCTTTGTCCACACCCCTGTCTCCCAACCTATCCAGTGTCCCCAGTTCCTCTGTACCTTTCCCTCAATGCCTGGGCAGAAAAGTACTTGCTACAGCAATGGAGGAGACCCAGTCCTAGATGGAGCCTCATCTCTACCTAAGCTGTAAGATGAGACTTAGAACGAGTTATCCCAGGATTAACTCAAAGCCAACACTTGACACTGGCCAGCTCTTCTTATGTGAAATTAATTAAATTAATCTTCACAATCCAACTTTTGATTTAAGTGGGTTCCTTATCTCTATTTTTAATTACTGAAGCCCAGAGAGGTTAAGCAGCTCGCCCAGCCACACAGCTACTATTGGCAAAGCTGGAATAACAAACCCAAGCCCAATGCTGGCCTCAATTACACGATTAGAACGGCGGGGGCAGAGGGGGCTCATTCCGTCTTCCACGACAGGGCGACCCAAGGGTAAAGGGGACTTATGCACGCCGGTGCAACTATACCTCATCCTGGAAAGGAATGAGGCAGCCCCATCATTTGCCCGCTCTGGGCTTGGCTCACCCGTGTAGCCGTCTCGGCAGAGGCAGGTGTAGCCGCCCTCCCGGCTGCGGCAGCGCCCGTGGGGCCCACAGGGCCGCGAGTAGCAGAGGTCCACCTCGGTCTCACAGTAGTCGCCGGTGAAGCCGGGCGGGCAGCGGCAGCGCAGCCCCCCGACGGGGTGGATGGGCCGGAAGAGCACAGACGAGGAGGCGATGAAGGGTGCCGAGGAGTCGAAGCGCAACACAGACACGCAGCGCATGTAGTTCTCGCAGGGCTCGCGCAGGCAGATGTTGTCGTCGAAGGGCAGCACGCGCTGCGCCGAGATGGCCGTCAGCAGGCTGCGGTTGAGGTACAGACGCTCCTGCAGGTCCTCGGAGGGCAGGAAAGGCGGCCCACCCCCCGGCCCCGGCGGCTGGCCCACCGACAGGCTCACGTTGAGGATGTGGCCGCCCGGGGCGTCGGTGTCCCGCTGCACGTTGAAGACCACCACGTGGTCCGGGGGTGTGGCCAGCGTGGCCGCCACCGCCTGGATGAAGAGCCCCAGCAGCGGCGACAGGAAGCGCTCGGGTGACATGTCCTCCAGGCGCAGTGTGATGCTGTGCGTAAGCATCTCGTCGGTGATGATGGTGACGCGCAGCGCGCACTGGGCCGTCACGCTGTGCACGCCATCTGCGGAGAGGTAATGCGGTCAGCACAGGCTGCAGGCGGCTGCCTGGCCGTGGGCGGCTGCCAGGCCCTGGGCACGGGCAGCAGGGGTAGAAAGACACCCTGCACCTCGGGCAATAAGGTGTGCCCAGTGGGCAAGGCGCTCCTTGAGTGTCAACCCTCGAAGGGATAAGATCCTCAGAAGTTTTGTGCATTCTTTCCCAAGATCACCTCTTGTGAAGAACAGCACTTTTTTTTTCTTTTAAAAACAGGATCTCACTATGTAGCATAGGCTGGCCTCAAACTCACCCTCCTCCTGCCTCAGCCTCCTAAGTGCTGGGATGACAGGTGTGTGCCATGACACCCAGCTACAATGCATCATTTAATGTTTATGCATCTTTCCCTGCTTGAGCCATGGGTCTGGCCCTGGGCTTCCTTGCACAAAAACCTTGTTTTGTCCTTTGCTTCTCTACAGGGCCAGAGTATGCAGTACTCACAAAAATCACCCCCACACACATACAGCTTCCCAACCTCAACATCTCAAGGCTTATAACCTCTGAGCCTGTCTGTGCCCCTCAGACCTCCATTGCAGCAGGTAGGGAGTGGGGCTGAACTGGGTCAGTGGGCCACCGTGTTCCCCTCCCACTGAGCTCCATGGCTGCTTGGGCACAGGCCCACTATCCCCATGGCAACACCCCACACAAAGCATTCTTCCCGCCCAACTCTCCAGGCTGCTTCTGGTAGCCTGGGGGACTACACCCCAGGGAAATCCAGCTGAGCCACCTTAACCCTGCTGGAAACAAGTGAGTAGGGGGTGGGAGACCTGGGCAGCTTCTGAGTGGAGACCCCAGACCCCCCCACCCTGGCTGATCTCTTCCTCAGCTCTGGTGCTTCTAGCTACTCATCACCCACTTGGCTCACAGCACTGGACCCAAATGCCAACCCACCAAGCCCCTCATGAATGGCACTCATTCATGAGCAGCTGAGTCCTAACACACTTGCAGGTGTCCTGCTCCACCCACACACCTGAGTCTCAGAAATACCATATACACCTGAGTGTTCATGCAGATGGGGAAGGGTTTATGTAGCTCAAAAATGCAAGCTGTGGGGAAAGTCTTGGAGGGATGCTCTTATTTTAATTTAATACAATGCCCTTACCCCCTCCCATAGTAGGTGTTCACTAAATACTAAGATGCTGATGAGAATCTAGTCAGTCCCCATCATGAAGAAATAGTCTTGAAAATATAGCAGAAGAGGCCCCAGTTAGATACAGTAAAGGACACCCAAGCAGGAATGAGCGGGAGTAGGAGAGGGATGTAGGAATAGACTGTATTTTGCACTCCTTGAGGTGGTGACTGCACGGCAGCTTGGTTGAGCAGGGCCAGGTCCTGGGCATGCACCCCTCTCAGCTGTGCCCTCGACCACTGCTCACTGCCCTCCAGCCCACGGCCCTCCCAGCGAGCCTGCTTTTGCCACTCACTGCTTTTGTCTAGAAGCTTCTGCCCAAGCTGTTCCTTCCCACCAGGTATACACAAACTGAGTCCTTCAAGCCTTCTAGGCTGTCTTAAACTCCCCTGCTGCAGACATACAACGGGGCTCTGCCTGCCCCCATTTTCTAGATCCAGAGCTGGCACAGAGTTCTGATGCACCTGCCTAGCAGTTCCTGGATGGGACCTTCCTTCCAAGGAGAAAGCAGTCCAGGACTTCATACACAGTGCTCCCAACTCCTGTGTAGACAGGAGGCAGTCGAGACTAATGAGCAAGTGCAGCCTTGCCGCCCCTCAGCCCTGGGAAAACACTCCTCCTTGTGTCTTCCTCCACAGTCCCAGGCCCCGCCCTGCCCCGCGCCCAACTTGTCTCTGTTGCTTCCCATCTGGTCCACCATCTGTGACCACCTGCCCCCTCTGCTATTGTCCCCACCCCAGCAGTCAACTCACTGCTTTCTCCTTCCCCTTTGTCCCTCAGGTGTAAAGGCTGTGTGGGAACAGGCGGGGAGTGCATTGCTTGAGCTGTCCTCCTGGACAGAAAAGAAAGAGGTGGGAGACTCTGACCCGGGAACCACCACCTGGGCACAGGCCTCAGCCAACTGTCCCTGGGAAGGTGCCAGATGCAGACTCCCAGCCTCTCTTCTCCTGGCAGATGTGCCAGTAGAGGCTGGGGTCCTGCAGGGGCTCTGCTGGGCTGGGGCTGCCCAGGCCATGGGCAGGAGCTCCTGCGTGTCCTAGAAGCAGAAGGCAGCAGCTGCAGGGAGAATTCAGGCTCTAGGGGCTGGGGCAGCTGCAGCCACAGAGAAGAAGACGGGGGCATAAACAAGGAAGCCAAACAGGAAAAGACAAAGGCCCAGGGCAAGACCCAGTAGTGGAAGGAGTGGGAGAGAAGGAAAGAGACATGCAGGAGCCAGGAGAGAGCAGTGCTGAAGGACCACATGTGCAGGGTGGGAAAGAAAGAAGAGACAAAGAAGCAAAGGAGGAAAACAAAGGGGCAGGACTCGGTTCCCTTGGCCCAGCCTCCTGAACTTTGGGGTTGCCGTGGTGACTGCCTTCAGAGGTCAGGGCTGAGGGGAAGAGAGAGCTAGGACTGAAGGGCCAGCCACAGCTGGCCAGAGGAACTGCAGTCTGGGCTCTGCCCTGCCAGGAGACCCATGGCTGGGTGGGGACTATCCTCTGTCCCATCCCCAGGGGGTAGCCCCATTCAAACAGGGCAGGCTGGGGACACAAGGGAGAGGTCTTTCCTTTCTACCCCTTTCCCTGCCTGCAGTGCCCAGCACAGATGAGGATGCCCCACGGCTCCTGCCTGGTGCAGAAACTGAATCATCGGGAGGCACAGATCTTGTCAAAGCTCCGAAAGCTCACACTCCCTGGTCCCTGTGGCTCCTGAGGGTGGGAAAGGGAGACATCTGTCCAGTGAGAAACACGAGTGGGAGGGGACTAAAGCGATGTCCACTCTCACCTGATGATGGGAGTGGGAGACCTGCCAGGTGCAGCTTTTACTCCCTTCCCTGATGCATCTGAAGGCTGCATGGAGCAAGGGTACCTGACCTGGACCCGTCTTACCTGGGGTTACAGCTAACAGTGGGTTCCCTAGGATAGTCCCAGTTGTTCCCAGGGTTGAGGAAGGCACTCAGCAACCTGGATCTGGTCCCCTCCTTGCCTCGCACCCCCCAGAGCTGACACAGGGTCCTGCTCTCTTCCCCCACCCCGCTGTCCCAGAACTCAGCAGGAATCCCCAGCCTAGGCCCTGGCCAGGCTTCCATGGCCCTTGGACTCTATTCTCTTCCCACAGATCAGAGTCCTTGGGGTCTCTGTTCTCAAAATGTAGCAGTCTCCCACTCTTCCTGGTCCTCACACCCCTTCCCTGATCTTGGGCTTGGCACCCTAAGAAAAGTCAGGGGGAGGCAAGGGGTCCTAGGAGGTCTCAGCCTCCCCCTGGCTTTACTTGCAACCCTTCCCCCAAGCCAGATCCCCAACCAGGGACTCTGACAGTGGGGTCTGTTTGGGCAGAGACAATGAGCTCTGGCCTCACTTCCTGTGGGAGCTCTGAAGGGGTAGCCAGGCCAGTCTCTTTCTGCCTGGAGGGAAAAGAATGTGCTAGACAAAGTCCACGTCAGCCGATTCTGTAGCTCAGCCAGGAGTCAGAAGGGGCCAGCAGAGGATCGTAGGGTCCTGACCCCTCAGAGGCAGCCCTGTGCCCCTGCAGCCCTCTGCTGGGCCAGAGGCTGTGTGAGATCACAGGAATATCCTGATGGGGGGTGCAGGGGTGCTGCAGGGTCAGCGCCACTCTCTCTCCCCTCTGCCCCTCCCCCAGCCCTCCTGGCCTCCTAGTCTTCCCCGCGCCTTTTTTCACAATTCTTGGCAGCTATAGCCAGGGCAGCCTCACAACACTTCCCCCACCACGTCACAGGCTGGTAGGCAGGGGGCAGCCAACCAAAACAGCCCAGCCCAGCCAGGGGCGGCAGGCGGGGCCTGCACCAGCTGCCAGCATTCCTGGGCTTTCTTCCCAAGCTGGTTCTCGGGCCCCCTCACCCTCTGGGCCAGCTACTGAGCAGACCGGTGGGTCAGCAGCTCCTCTTGGATGGCTTTTTACCTCCAGTGGCTGCTCAGACTGCCCCCAAGAACCCCTCCCCCAATACCACCTGGTCCCTTCCTTACCTGACACTAGCACACTCATGATGGCCTCCAGGGGCCGGTTGTTGTCCAGTGCCCGGCTCAGCCTGAGCTCTCCTGTGGACCCATTGAGTAGGACCAGGCTGAGTTCATTTCCCCGCTCAAAGCTGTAAGTCAGGCTGTCTGAGATGTCAGGGTCATGGGCAGGCACACGGCCAATGGCACCCCCAGGGAAGCTGCTTGAGCGGTTGGTGACATAGTTGTTGAAAAGGATCTCAAAGTTGCCCAGCACTGGTGGGTTGTCATTGCGGTCAAGGAGGCGGACATGGACAGTAGCCCTGCTCACCAGGGGAGCTGATGTAGCCTGGATGACCAGGATGTACTCAGGCCGGTCCTCATAATCTAAGTCCACTAGGGCAGTCAATTCCCCAGAGAAGATATCCAGCTGGAAGACCTCAGGGATGTTGCCCTCCACAATCTGGTACATGATCTGAGCATTGGTGCCTTCATCGGGGTCAGTGGCTGTGACCCGGGCCACAGCTAGCCCAATGGGGCTGTTTTCTTCCACAAACACATCAAACTCATCCTGCTCAAAGACAGGTGGATTGTCATTCACATCCAATACAGTGACTGTCACTTCCATGGATGTGCGGGCTGGGGGCATCCCCTTATCTACTGCATATGCTCGCAAGCTGTACTGGGCCACATTCTCACGGTCCAGCCTCCGTAGCGTGCGCACGATGCCTGATGTAGACTCTACAATAAAGTCACCATCTCCATCATCACCTCCTTGGAAGGTATAGAAGACTCGGCCATTGAGGCCAGAGTCACGATCAGTGGCTGAGATCTGCAAGACACTAGTGAAAGGAGGCACATCCTCATAGACACTACCCTGGTAGGAATCCCGCAGAAACTGAGGGGCATTGTCATTCACATCATTAACTAGGATTTCCAGGTAGGTGGTGTCAGATTTTTGGGGAATGCCATTGTCCCGGGCAGTGATGGCCAGGGTGTAAGACACCTGGTCTTCATAGTCCAACTCAGCCTGGGTAGTGACAGCCCCGGTGTCTGCATCAATACGGAATTGGGGGATACTGTCTTCCATAAAGTAGGTAATTCGAGCATTCTCACCTGTATCCTCATCTGTAGCACTGATCAGCACCACCGTAGTGCCTGCTGGCCGGTCCTCATTAACATTCACCGTATAGTGGGAGCTCTGAAAGACGGGCCGGTGGGTGTTGGCATCAGTGACATTCACCACAATCTGTGCCGTGTCCTGCCTTGTGCCATCAGAGGCAGTGACAGCCAGCACGTACTGCCGCTCAAGTTTGTAGTCCAGCGGCAAGGCGAGGGATACCAGTCCACCACCACTTTGGCTGGTGATGGAGAAACGGTTGCGGGTGTTGCCGCTGGTTATCTGGTAAGTGATGACACTGTGGGCATCACGGTCCACAGCCGACACTGTCACCACACTGGTGCCCACAGCTGCATCCTCATTGAGCCGCACCGTGTACTCTGGTTGGGTAAAGGTCGGATTGTTATCGTTGACATCTACAATGGTCACACTGACACTGGCTGAGGCAGTGAGTGGTGGGGTGCCATGATCTCGGGCTTCTACACCAAAGCTGTAGAAATCAACCTCCTCTCGGTCCAGCTCAGCAGCCACGGAGATCCAGCCTGTGCCATTGTTGATGGTGAAGGGGAAATCATGCCCAACACCAGCAAGACGATATTCCAGGCGGGCATTGTCACCAGCATCAGCATCGATAGCCTGAACATGGAGAACCAGGTAGCCTAAGGGGACACTCTCCAGTACGGTGGCCTGGAAGGGGGTGCTGACGAAGATGGGAGCATTATCATTGATATCCAGGACTTGCACTGTTACCAGGCCAGAGACATTGGAGAGCGGGGGCCGGCCACCATCCTGTGCCCGGACCCGCAACGTATATTCTTTGGTGGTCTCATAGTCAAGAGGGCTCACCACATCCAGAGCACCAGTCTGAGCATCCAGATAAAACTGTCCACGAGCATTGCCGCTCATGATGCTATAGTGTACTAGGGCATTGCTGCCCTTGTCTCGGTCTGAGGCTGTGATTCGAAGTACCGGAGCCCCTGGGGTCACATCCTCCCGCACCTGGACGATGTAACGCTTCTCACTAAACTGAGGAGCATTGTCATTGTCATCCTCAACAGACAAGAAAACAGCAGCTGTGGCACCCCGTGGACCTGGATCCCTACCCTGGTCACTTGCTTCCACTATTAATTTGTAGGATTCTACTTCTTCCCGATCCACAGGGCCACGAGTCCGGATCACCCCAGAGCGAGGGTCAATCTCAAAGACTTCCGAGGGGCCGCCCCCAGACCCCTCCAGCAGGCGGTAGAGAATGTTAGCATTGGGAGGGGCATCGCCATCCGTGGCCCTGACAGTGAGCACCTCATAGCCAACCTCCAGGTTCTCTCTGAGGCTCTCCTTGTACTCCTGTTGCTCAAAAACAGGGTCATGATCATTGGTGTCAGTGACTAAGATGGTGAGCGTGGCCAGGGCACTCCGTCGGGGCATGCCATGATCCTGTGCAGTGACCCTGAACACATGGGTGCTCTTGGTCTCACGATCCAGCTCTTCAGCTGTGGTGACAACACCAGTGATTGGGTCCAAGAAGAAGAAATGGTTGGAGCGGCTATCAAAGAGGGCGTCCATGGTATACTCAAGCCGGCCCGCCTCACCCTCATCTGGATCAATGGCCCGCAGGGATGCAACAGAGGTACCTGCTGGCTGGTTCTCAGGCACTGTGGCCTGATAGCTGGGAGGCTGGAACTGAGGGGCTGTATTCACGTTTCTTTTCCGACGCCCACCCATGGGCTCGTCTGGTGACCCTTCCCCTACCCTGAGCCCTGGGGCCTGTGCCAACTTGCAGGACTGGCATCTCAGCCGTGGAGCTTTTAAACAAAGGTGCTCCTGGGGCAGGGTCAGTTTTCCCTGTGGAGAAAGGTGGCCTCCAATGCCCAGGAGGCGACAGCTCCAAGGGCAGCCTTCAGGAGCAGGTGGAAGGGGGATATGGGCCCCGGATTCAGGACACCAGACCCTCAGGCCATCGTGATGGGGTACCAGGTGACCAGTCAGCTCTGTGCCGGTATCCTTGCAGCGACTGGTGTAAAGCCAGAGGTTCGAGGCTGAGGCTGGACAGAGCCAGCCTGCAGGGGCACAGCCCCCCGAGGAGCCGCGTCCCCCGGATCCCAAGGAACGACAAGGCCCCACTTGGTTTCCCACCAGTGGCGGTGGCAGCAGCAGCAGCAGCAGCAGCAGCGGCGGCGGCGGCGGCGACAGCAGCAGCGGCGTCGGGAGGGGGGCGCTGGCAGCCCGGCTCCGCATCTCTCCCTGCTCCTGGCCCGCCGCGTCAACAGCCGCGGCGGCTCCTCCTCCGGCTCCTGCCGGCCCCGCCGCGCCTCATGCCCAGGCCGGGGCGCCAGTCCCCGGGGGCCACCTGTGCGCCTGGATGGCTCGGCGGGGCCCCGCGCTGCGCCCTCCGCTGCGCCCGCGCTCCCAACGCAGCTGGCGCAGGGCCCCCTCCCCAGTCCCCCTGACCACCGCAGGCTCGCGCTGCGCTTCCACCTGCGCTCCGGGCGCGCCACCTGCGCCCCAGGGCCGCGCGGCTACCCCGGCCGGTCCCCGAGCCCGAGCCCCAGGCTGTTCTCCCTGCCCTCGTGGGATCGCCCACCTGCGCCAGCCAAGCTATGCGCCCCGACCCTGGCCCAGCTCCACCGACGGCAACCGACGGCCCCGAGCGGCCCCGCTCACGGCTCGTGTCCCCGCCGCGGCAGCCGCCTGTCGCCGCGGCCCGGGCCCAGCCCCGCGTTTCCTCGCCTCCCCGGCGGCGGGCGGGCGAGCTCTGCAGCGCGGCCGCGGCGGCGGCAGCTCATTACCATAGACCTGCTCTCGCTGTCGCTGTCTTAAAGCGGCAACGCCGCAGCGCCGGCGGAGGTGGGCCCCACCCAGTGCCCTCTGCGGCATAGATGCTTTAAGATTCCCGCCAATTAGGAATATCGATCCCTATCCTCTAGGCCTGCCCTTGGGCGGGGCTGGATCCCTACTATAAACGAGAGACAAATTAACAGGAAGCCGGCCGAGAAATTGTAACGATGGTGAAGTTCTAAGTTTTTCAGAACATTCTGAAGGGCTCGCAGAGACCTAGTCCCCAGGCATACCATACCTGAGAGCCTTTCGTTGCTCCACCTGACCCAGCCACCCTCAAATCCCAGAGAGACGCCCCAGGAAGAGGACCTGAGGTCCCACACCACCCATCAAGTCTGTGCTCTGACCAGAATGCTTTCTGTGCTCTGACCAGAATGCTTTCTGGGGTCCACTTGCTGGGCAAGATGACTCTGGCCTCTGCGTGTGTGTGGCGGCGGGGGAGGAGTGCGGGGGTGATACTAGAGATTAAACCAAGGGTCTTGGTGCATCTCTGGCCCCTTTTGATTTTTTACTTTGAGACACAGTCTGGCTAAATCACCAGGTTGTCCAGGTGAATTTGTAATCCTCCTGCCTCAGCCTCACAGAGTTCTGGGTTTGTGTATGCCACTATGCCCCACTCCCCAGTCTCATCTTGACCTCACTTGTGCTTTTCAGTGGAAGGGGGTCTGGGAGACCCAAAACAGTAAACACACTAATAATACTAGACTAAGAGGCCCAAGTGGAGCCGGGAGTGGTGGCACATACCTATGAGTCTGAGGCAAGAGGATTGAAAGTTTGAGCTCAGTCTGGGCAATTTCGTGGTTTAGTGAGACTCTTGTCTCAAAATATAGCTCAGTTTGAAGGCCCTGGGTTAAATCCCTCAGTATTGGGGGAAAAAAAACGAAAACAAAAGCAAACCCAAGGAGGCCAGGTCAGGAGGGAGGGCAACTTTTCCTGGGTCCTAGGCAAGTGACTTGCACTGCCTGTGAGGCCTTCTGTCTGGAAGGATGGCCTCTTACCTCCTCCTCCCACCCCGTCAGTGGTCAGCTCTTGACCCCCTCCTTCCACCTGCAGCTCTGAGAAAGCAGACAGCCCTGTCCCGTGCACAGGGCTCTGGAGCTTTGTAACAGAGCAGGTCCACAAGACTTCCCACTTGAAACTCCTGTGCAGCATCTGGGAGTTCCCAAGAGGGCCACTCAAAAAGCCACCAAGAGAAAGAGCCAGGCAAAGGAGGTGGAGGGCAATGCAGAAAGGGCTTCCTCTTGCAGCAGAGGCCCTGGTCAGCTGGTAGGATGGCTGACCTGGGAACAAGGCCAAGGCTTTTCTCCTGCTCTATACACCCCAGCTATGTGACTCTGGTCAATTCTCGGTTTTATAAAATGAAAAGGTTGAAATAACTTTCAAAACTTTCCTTAGCCGTAGATTTATCTTTAACATAGACAGGGTCTCCCTGTGCAGCCCAGGCTGACCTGGAACTTGTGATCCTCTGCTATCCTCCAACTACTGGAGGAGGCATCATGACACCTTGCTTTTTTCCCCAGTTGTATCGGAACTAGAAGCACAGACTATAAAGTGAATGAGGAGTACTTCTGGTACAAGGTAGGGTCAGGGCATTGCCCATGCCCGCTGCACTCCCAACCAAGACATTCCTGGGCTGCTCCATACATTGTGAGGATCTGCAGGGATCCAGTCTGAGAAGTGCTGGATTAAGTGTTCCCTTCCAACGCTGCCCTGGAGTCGCAGTTGCAGCCGTGGTGGGACCCACCTTGCTCTAGAGGCAAGAGAACTCACAAGGTATCACATAGCGATGCCAAGGGGGAGAAGCCAGTTTTTCTCTTTCTCCCCAGGGAATCACAACAGGAGTTGTGCTGTTCCAGGCAATGGTGAGTAAGCAGGATAGAGAAAAAAGAGGGCTAGGAGGGGGACTCCTGGCTCAGGGGCCTTCCCTACCCTCTGGCCAAAGATAAATATTTTTCTGGACAAGGCTGAGGGCAGCACCAGAGGTGGATGGGGTAGCTTAGACAGCTCCTACAGGGCTCCTCAGCCTGATTTGGGAGGATCTATCTAGGGGCTGCGTGGGCATTTTGCTCTTCACCTAATAGCCATGTAGTGCTGAGAATGCTTGAAAATTACACCATCTGTTAATTATCCTTTGAATTGGGGTTGGGTAATGAGACTCATTTCTGATGGAGGCCCGAGCCAGCGCATGGGGAAACTGTAGCTTCCTGTTCATCTGTCTCTCTTTGTAGCTAAAGACTTCCGGGGGGCAGAGCCGGCAGCCTTGGCTCTGGATCATGGGATGTGGTGGAGCCCAAGCAGGGGTTGGCAGGGAAGGAAGATATGGGACCCAGATGGCCCTCCAGGGCAGTGGCCCTTCTGTCTGAGGCAGTCAGGCTGGAGGATGCAAGGATCCCTTCTCTTCATCTCCAAGCACATTTGGCAAATAGTACTTAACCCCACCACCACCACCAGCACCCTCACCCCCACCCCCACCCAGGGGCACAGGATGAGAGTTGCTTCCTCCTATACTCTCACTCCCTTAGCTACTTCTGTCTCCTAGAAATGGAAAGGAAGCCTCCAAGCTTATCTGGGCCACTAGGAATCTTAAAACCAAGAAGAGCCCTGGTGGTGAGGCCCCCCAAGGAAGGAGTGCCTGCTAACTGGGACTATCCAGCTGCGTGGAAGCTGTGAGGCCTCCTCCTACCTGGGGGTGAACCAAAGAGCAGCGAGGTCCTGGAGTCTGTTAAAAGGAACTTACTTTTCTTTGGAGGCCTACAAGGGAACGTGACCTGTTACCATGGCCCTAGGGTTCTCCTCCAGCACTGGTGGGCCTGCCTCACCCAGGGTGCTTCCCAAGGGCCCCCTAGGCCTGCAGTGAATACGCCCTTGGATAAAGTGTGGCTCTGGCACTCAAGTGAATGGGGAGCTTGGCAAAATGCTCCATGAACAGCTGAGACAGAAAAGACTAAAGGAATTCCAAACAAGAGAGACAGAGGGAGAGACAGAGGTTTCAGAACACTTCCTAAGAGGGTGGGACTCAAACTGCATCTTGAAGAGTTAGGAACAGCATTCTTGGCAAGACGAATTCTTCCATAAAATTACTGAATTTACCAGGTTAAGTACCTTCTGCAGGCTTACACAGTTGCAATTTAAAGCCAGGCAATCTGGCTCCAGAATCCCAAGCTCCTAAGCAGTGTACTATGACTGAGCGAAAGGAAAGAATGAAATGTGAGTGTCACCTTGGCTGGAGCTAAACTCAGGGTGGATCTGTTGTGGACCAGCACACTGAAGGGGCAGACAGGGGCCACATTAGGAAGAATCAAGCGAACTCTGGCTAGGACAGATCCTCGCGGGCTGAAATTCTGGAGTCAGTGGCCTGCTGGGGAGGCAGAGTGGGGAAGACTGATGATGGGGAAGGTCAAGGTAACCTTTGATGGCTGGGCAGGGTGGTCTCTCTGGCAGAATAGAATGGTGGGGAGAGGCCCTGGCACTTGGTCCCATTTTTAGACTGAGTTCTGCTTTAAAAGAGCACAGAACCAAAACAAGAGAACCTGGCCTTATGGGGCAAGTGGAGAAAAGGGGCTAGGTCCCAACAAACCAAGCAAGCCAGGCACCTGCGCATCTTCAGTCTGCACTTGCCTGTGTGCACAGCCCGCTGCCTCCCATTTCCTTCGCCCCTGGAGGGTGCACCCTTAGCAGGCAGGCCCTGTTGTTTCCCAGTCCCTGATTGCAGCTCTGGGAGGAAAGTTCTTAATGAGGGTCTTGCGGATTCTTGAGGTTGTTCCCTCTCTAAACCAGTCTCCACTCAGCAGCCAAATACAGATCCTACCCAACTTACAATGAGATTATGTCCTGATAAACTCATAATAAATTGTAAATAATGTAAGTGGAAAATGCACTTAATGCACTTAACCTCTCAAATACCACACTGTAGCCCAGGCAACCTTAAACATGCTCAGAACACTTACACTGGCCTTTGGTTCTGCAAAATCATCCAACGCAAAGCCTATTTTATAATGAATGAATATATCAAATTCTGTAGTGAAAGTGAAGAAACAGAATAGCTGTATGACTGTATTTTCATACCAACATAGAAACTGAAAAATCGTGTAAGTCAAACCATTGTATGTTGGAGATTGTACTTTATAAAAATTAATATATAGGCTAGTGATGTTAGTGTGTTGGTAGAGTACTTGCCTAGCCTGCATGAGTCTCCAACCTCAATCCCTCTAAAAAAGATATGTGCATGTTATGTCTCTGTCTTTGTTTCCTGGCCACTAAGGGGTGAACTGTCTTCAGCTGTGCATTCCCTCTATGCCACCATAGGGCCATGAAATAGGGCCAAATTTCTGAAACTGTCAGCCAAAATAAACCTCTCTGGGAAGGGGGTTCTGATGAATATTTTTGTAGGTTTAAAAAATCTCTTGCTCGGTGTGGTGGCACATGCCTGTAATTCTAGTCTGCTTGGGAGGCTGAAGCAGGAAGACTGCAAATTCCAGGCCAGCCTAGACTATATAGCAACACTATCTCAAAGAAAAAGAGAGGAAAAAAAAAATAAAAACAAGACAAACAAAATAATGACAATAAAAACAAACAAAGAAACAAACAAAACTCTTGCCTTCAATCTCTAGCACTACAAAACTAATATTGACAGATAACAAAAGAAAGGGCCGGGGATTTAGCTCAGTGGTGTAACAGTCTGCCTGGCAAGCACGAGGTGGTGAGTTCAATCCTTGGTACCAAAAAAAAAAAAAAAAAAAAAAGAAGATAATAAATCTGCATGTGTAAGGGCCTGTGTCAATCTCCAGCAATGGAAACAACAACAAAAACTCTTACAATTTTTTGTATTTTGAAAATTTTCAAACATTCAGAAAAACTGAAAGAATGGTCTACTAAGCCAGGTGCAGTGCCAAGTACCTGTTAGTCCTAGTTATTTGGGAGACCCCAGAGATAGGATTCCTTGGGCTGGGAAGTTCAAAATAAGCTTGAACAACACAAGCATTTGTTGACACTCTACCTTATCTCTCATGGCTCCTAGAGAATGACATGAAAACGAAAGGCCAGCATAGCAGCAACCTATGAGAGGCAGGGCCCTGATGTTCCCAGAACCCATAGAACCTCTGCCACAGCCACAGCTAGGAGCAAGAATGATAATTCCTAGAATTGTCTAATAGCCAGTAGAATCCAAATTCCTGTCTCTTGTTTCGTTTTGTTTTGTTTCCAGATGGACCGGGGATCAAACTCATGACCTTGAGCTTGCCAGGCAGGTGCTTACACCACTGAGCTAACTCCCCAGCCCTTTTATTTGTCTTTTTGAGACACGGTCTCACTATGCAGTTCAGGCTGGTCTTGAGCTCACTTTGTAGTTCCAGGCTGGTCTCAAACTCAAGTGATCTTCCTGCCTCAGCCTCTTGAGTGCTGGGATTACAGGTGTGTGCCATCACACCCAGCTCCTGTCTCTCATCTTCAGACCAGAAGTTCATTATATTAGGTTTTATGCCACATTAATTTTCTTTCCTTTTTTTTTTTTTTTTTTTTTTTTTTTTTTTTTTTTTGTACCAGGGATCAAACTCACAACCTCACACTTACCAGGCAGGCACTTGAACTGCTGAGCTAAATCCCTAGCCCTTCTTTTCTTTTCTTTCTTTTTGATTACACTGATTGCTAAGTCCAGGACAGTCATCCTGCTGAGGAGCTGCATTCTGGGTTTACCCCTGATGGTGTAACAGAGTAACACTGTGCAATCTTACATGTGAACATGTTGCTCCCTTTCTAAAAACCCTATGCTGGGTTTCTTTGTTGTACCTTTGATAAAGTCTGAGTTTCTTATACTGATCTATAAACCCCACAAGGAGTGGCCCATCCTCTTCTTATTCCTCTCCCTTTGCTCTGTTCTGGATACCCTGGCTTCCTTCCAGTGGTTGAACATAATAGTCTTAATGCCCCTCCTTCATGTATAGCAATTTGTAATTATGTAGAGTGTGTCCTTGTTAATTTACTTGGCTAACAGCTGTTTAACCCACTGGCAGTAAGCTCTAGGATTGGGGAGACAAATGTGCCTCAAATACCTAGCACTTAGCATGGGACATATAGGAAGTGTGATCCAAATGAGTGTATCTGACATGAGTGGACAGGTGGATGACATGAGTGGATGGGTGGATAGATAGATGGATGGACAGAGAGTGAACAGGTGACCTTGCTTGCCTGGATCTTCCATCTAATAGGAAGCTGAGCTGAGTCTCCAGGATATTCTGCAGGAGGCTCTGAACTCATTCTCTTGAACCTCAAACTGGATTCCCAGTGTCAGATGCTACCAGGGGTAGCATGCCTGATGTCCCAACTATTAGAGTTTCTTTGAGGGTGCAATAAAAAATGTCATCAATGCCTTATCCCACTGATAGGTTCAACCCACTGTGCCAGCGAGTAGCTTAAGAGGCCTCACACTCTTCAGTGATGTAGAGTCTACCTATGATCCAGGTGAGAACATTTTTGGTCCTTGAACTCAGATGGGAAGAGGCAGACCCTGGGGCTGAGCTGCAAGCAGCAAATTCCAGAGCAATATCTGCAATAAAAAACTTAGTTAAGGTTGTGAGAGCAGGCCAAGGAGGGAGCTTCTGCTGGCCCTAGCTGTACTTTGGTCACAGGGCTGGGCGGCCAGGTGTGAGAGGTACACAGATGAATGAGACCCCAGTTCTGGCCTCAAGGGGCAGCCAGTCTAATATAGAGACAACTGCTGTCACTGGCGATAGTCATTAATACTTTTATGTCGGGCGGAGGAGTTAAGGAAGGGTTTTTAAAGGAGGTGGCATTTGAACCACCTTGAAGAGGGAAGAGTTCCAGATATGTAGGAGGCAAAAGTGAGGGCAGAGAGATGGGCATTAGCAAATGAAGATCATGATAGTGTAGTCAGTGCTGGGAGGCAGGAGGCGCCAAGGTGGGTGGCATACAGTGGCACAGCGGGGACCAGCAGAGCAGAAACCCCACAGGTCTGAGCAGGGGCCACATTTTGATGAACATGGATTCTGGCTGAGAAGTCTTGGCTTTTAAATTGAGGGCCTTTTAAGTGTTTCTGCAGAGAGAAAGGACAAGGCTGAGCCATCCGGCGACTACTCTATACTCTGGCACCATGAGGCTGTGTCTAAAGGAGAGGCTGGGCTGCAGGGAGCAGCGAGGTTGAGGATCAGGCTGTCCAGGGAAGACTCGGCGAGACTGCGGGGCAGCCCCGTGGGGGTGAAGAGGAGGCCAGGGTGGCTTCCATGTGTATGTTTGGGGTGAATCCTGAAGGGGTGTCAGGAATCAGATAAGGCCTTAGTCTTCGGCCTGCTGGGTTTCGATCCTGGTGGAGATGCTCAGTGTGCCTGTTGGGGTGGCTGAGAAGCTCAGATAAGTGAGCTTGGGGTCCCTGCACACGGGCACAGGAAAGCACCTGATGAAAAGGCAAGAGACTGGATGCCCAGGGAACCAGCATTAGGGTCAGGTGCCATCTCCTTCCCCTGCCTGTTTCTCCAGCCTCAATTCAAATCCGCCCTTAAGATGCACTCCAGCCATCTGGGGAGCCTTCTTCT
>RJWM01007546.1:0-77529 GCA_004363535.1 Dasyprocta punctata | reverse complement strand
GATAACGATGCGCAAATTGCAACCATTGTCAAGCTTCTATCTTCCGGTTTTGTAAACCTGCAATGTTGTGTATTTACTCTAGTTGTTTGCTTGTCTCTTTTGCTTGTTGTTTTTACTATATATGTCGTTTTTTTTGTTGTTGTTGTTGTAGTTTTTGTTTGTTTTGTTTTTCTTCGCTCAAATAAAATTAAAAAAAAAAAAAGATTAGGGATTACAGTCCCGTTCTTCCTTGCTCGTAAAGAAATAGAAAAACACCTGAAAGCGAAAGACTTAGAATTTTAGATAAATAGTGCTATAGACACATCTTCTTTGTTTCCCCTGACTAAGATAAATAACTGGGCAGGTGCTTGCTTATGAAAAAAAAGAAAGGGCACATTTGACATCACTTAATCTGTTTTCAAAAATGATGTGTGCTTGTTTTTTTAGCAGTAAGATACATCAGGGGAAGTCGAATCTGTTCACGTCATGTTAGCCTCTTATTTCTAGGAGGGTTTAGGAGTCGTGAGCCCATCCCGTCCTCTCCCCCAGTGAGATGACGTTCTCGGAGCCTTGTCAGTGGGTTCCACAGTGGCCCTTGAGCTTCTCTCGCCACCTCTCCCCGCCCCTGCCCCGGTGTGCAGGCCTCTGTCTCAGGCCGCCCCTCCCTCCTGTGTCCTGGCTCTCCCGTGTTCCATTTCCTTTGAGTATTTAATTGTGCTTCAATGCATTATCATCATGTTTTTCTTCTGTTTGCTAGTTTGTCTTCTCCCCACTGGAGGTCATTTGTTTGAGAGCCTGTGCCAAAAGGAAGGACGCCAACTAGTAAGAGACCATTCACTTAGCCCCAGCTCTCAACGAGGCTGAGAGGATCACATGTTTGAGGCCAGCCCGGGCTACTTAGCAAGCTTCTGTCTCAAAATACAACATAAAGGGCTCACGGTTGGCTGGGATGAACGAATTCGCCATGTCACGTATCTCTTCTCACATCTGGAGCCTTCATCTGCTCTGGGTTCTCTGTCTTGACCTACAAGCATGCTCAAGTCCCTTCTTGGTGACAAAAATCCTCCCATAGCTCAGCTGCCTCCCCACACTGTCGCTCTGTTTATGACCACACCAAGTCTTCTCGAGCCCGGCTTCAGCGCTGGCTGTTGGTCACCTATTCCAGGCATTTTACACTCCCTTGAGGACACCTATGGGTCTAAAAATTTAAAATGGATCTCTCTCTCTGAAAACTTCCTTCTGGACTGTCCATGTTTCTTAGCAGGGCATGATGCAACGTGCAGGGGCGGAATGTGTTCCCCTGGGCTGCTCTGGGCAGTTAGGCTATCCTTCTTGGGTATTAATAGCACAGCCGGGCAGCCTACCTCCCCTGCCGCCCTTCTGTTATACCCTTGCCCTGGATTCTGTCTCTGCAGTCTCCATTACGCCTTTCCTTCTATGATTTCAGGGGTCATCCCCGTGTCTAGGATTCCCACAATCTCTGTATCTGAATTTCCGGTGATCCACGACACCCCTGTCGCCCATGTGCTCTGTGAACATGCGAGGCGAGGCGCATGCTCTCATCAGAACCAATCATTTCCTCTGCTACCCCCAGCAGCCCCGTTCCTTCCTGTGTTTCCCGAGTGCTCGAGGACTTCACCCTTCCGGCCTAGCTTCACCCCAGCTCTTTGCGGACCCCGCCCCCCACGCCTGCCGATCGATCGTGTGGGATACTCTCTTTCCCTCGTAGGCCTCATCTCCAGGACGTCGTCACTGGACCGCTTAATCCCCGGCTCCCCAATCCAGCGGGCATCCTGTTGTTAAATTAATCTTTCCACACCTGGCATCGCCCTCTGCCCACAGAACAGTTCCCAGTCTGTAGCTCCGCACCCTTGACCCAGCCCCACGGGACTTCGCGGCTGTAACTCACACCCACCCCGGCCCGCGCTCGCTTGGGGTTTGCCAGTCAGGAAGTTGTTATCTCACACCTGCCCCTCTACTGTGTACTTTTTACTTGTCCTTCAAGGCCTAAGGTGAATGCCACTTCCCCCAGGATGTCCTTGGTGATTTCTCAACTGGAATTACTCCCTTCCCTGCTCATCATTCCTTAATTAGTTCTGGATATTCTTTTTGCCTCATTCCTTTGATTTCATTTTCTAGATGGTGGGAACTTTTTCTTTAAGTCTAGGAAGTTTTTCTCCCAGAGATCCACTGTGATGTTGGATTTGTATGCTGAATAAAGAAATTAATAATAGTTTTAAAAGTTCTTAAAACTTTTTGGTTTTTTTGAGACAGGGTCTCACTATGTAGTTCAGACTGTCCTTGAATTTACTGTGTAGTCTTTGAATTCACTGGCCTCAAATTCAAAGTAACCCTCCTGCCTCAACCTCCCCAGGGCTAGGATTACAGGCATGTGCCACAATGTCCAGTGTTTTTTTTTTTTTTTTTTTTTTCCGGCACCGGGGATTGAACTCACAACCTCACACCTGCCAGACAGGCACTTAATCCACTGAGCCAAACTCCCAGCCCTTGTCCAGTGGTTTTTAAATGAAGAGAACAATTTCTATCCCTGTCTATTTTGTAGACAAGTTACAGAGGTAAGTAAAACAATCAGAAAAATAAATTCTTACAGTTGAGAAAATGGGTTATATCAAAATGTTCCAAGTTGCTTTCAATATTTCAGAATTGACATGTAGGAATAAAAAGAAACTACCCACAAATGCAGTGATGGTGTGGGGTTACCATGAAATTTTAAGAATATAAATAGGAATTCAAGAGAAAATACCAAACTGAACTCATTTGCATGTGTAATGAACCACCTGTGAGCATTCTACTGTCATGTCTATCCCATCTTTCTCCTCCCACACCATGTTAAAAATACTTTGTATTAAAATTTATTTTCTAACCAAATACAATGAATTCTTGGGACTGAGGGTGTAAATGGGACTTCTGCACTTGAAGAAAAACGCTGGGATCTGCGTGAGCTGTGAGCTAGGTGTGGCTAGAGCTCCACAGAGAAACGTCCTGAAATAGCTGTTGCTCTGAGAGGGATGTCTGGGTGGCCAGGAAGGTATCAGGGAGACAGATTTTGTCATCTAGAGGGGCACTCTTTCTTGGGGGACAGATGATCTCAGAGTGGAGTTTGTGTGTGTACTCATTAGTCTTTCCATTGCCAGGACAAAATACCTGAAATCCCCAAAAGAGGAAAGGCTTATTTGGCTTACAGCTTCCGAGGTTTCAGTCCATGGTTAGCTGGCTCAGAGGCAGAACCATCGTGGCAGAAGGACCTGGTAGAGGAGAGCTGCTCACCTCATGGTGGTCAGGAAGCAAAGGGAGAAAGCAAGGGCCCAGGAAAAGATGTATCCTTCAAAGTTATACCCCCAAGGCCCTACTACTTCCTCCAACTAGACTTTTCTAAGAGGTCATTCTGCTATGCTCCCATCCATGGGTAAATTCATTAATGAGGTTAGTGCCCACACAGTCTAATACCTTCACTAGGTGGCTCTTACAGTCAGGTTCACAATCAAAGTGAACAATCACATCCAGGCATGGTGACATATACCTATAATCTCAGCCCTAAAGAGGCTGAGGCAGGAGGATCTCCATGAGTTGACTACCAGTCTGGGCTCCATAGTGAGTTCAAGGCCAGCCTGAACTACATAGGAAACCCTGTCTCAAAACAAAATGAAAAACAAAAGGTGAACTATCACAGATGGAGAGGGCCTGAGCTTTCAGAAGACCAAGAAGTGTTGCAGGCTACTCAGCACCTGGGAAAGGAAGGAATGGTAACATAACTCTCCAGGGGAAGCAGGAGCCAGGTAAGTGTCCGAGGTGAAGAAGCCCCTGGCAGCTCTTAGGGTGGGCATCGCCTGGGGACTCCTCAGGCCCCACCCGGGCTGCACGACTAGAGCTTTTAAGCCTAGGAGACCCCAGGTAGCGCCGCCACATTCAAGCTGAGACAAATAGGCTGCCAGGACCGTGCGGCCCAGCTCGCTCGAGTAGGACGCTCCTTTCTCGTAGGCGCAAGCACGCTGGCACCACTGCAGTTCCCTTGAGAGCTGTGGTCAGCTGGTCAGCGCCCACTGACCACTGACACCGCACTGGTTATCTCACTGTGAGGCTGTGATTTCGGGTTTTTTTTTTTTTTCCCCTTTCTTCAGACAGACCACAAGGGGTCGCATTTTACCCATAAGCATTCATCCTGTCGGCAGGACACAGCCACGCTGGCAAACTGAACAGCTGCAGGGTCCCCTTTCTGGAGGCAAGTTGTTCCCTGACGACCTGGACTTTAGCCCCGACTCCCTTTCCTAACCAGCTTCTTCATCAAAATAATAGTCACCCTCCAGCCCGTCGCCCCCACCAGATTGCCAGCAGTTTAGGCTCTTGGGTGATTGTTCCTAAAATCATTCACACCCACGCTCCTGCAAGCATTTCCCCCAGGAGACTGAGCTTTTACATGGGAAGTTAATTATGGTTTCTTTTTCAGTCACTCCCTATGTTTCCGCGACTCCAGTGCATTGTGGAGCCCCTCCTGCGCCGCTATTGCGCTCCGTGGAAGGGGAGGCGTCACTTGCGGAACCCAGGCTTCTGATCACCTGGAGGCTGACGCCTGGCTCGCGGGAGCTGTCCCGGCCCTCCGCCCTAAATGCTGTTAGTGAGGGGGCTTCCTTCCCAAATTGCTCTTGAGGACCAGTGTTCTCTCCTAGTGCAACAAAGTATTCAAGGCATATTATTCAGATTTTTCCAAAATTTTAAATAAAGACAATTCTACCCCCCCTCCCCCAATCCGCAGTTCCCCATCCACAGAGTCAAGCAAACATGCTGCAAAAGTATTTTTTGAGTTTCGCATCTGTACTGAATATCTGTGCTCTTTTTTTCTTGTCATTATTCCTTAAATGATACAGTGTAACAACTAGTTACATGGCACTTACATTGTATCAGGTATTAGAAATAATTGAAAGGTGATTTAACATATAGGGGAGGATACATATAGATTGTATGCACACATAATGCCATTTTATATAAAAAAAATCTGAGTGGATCTTGATGTCCTGAAACCAATTACCCACGGATTCAGAGGGAAAACTATACTTCCATTTGCTGAAAGTTTTAAAATAAATTTATTTATTTATTTATTTATTTTTGGAGAGTGGGTCTTGCTGTGTAGTTCAGGCTGGTGTGGAAATTCCACACCCAACCTCGTGTAACCTGCCATGGGGTGCACTAAAAATACTGTGCAAATTACCTTCAGGCTGTGTGTATAAGGTGTGTATGGAATACCAATGATTCTATGTACAGACTTGGGTCTCACCCCCGAGACTTCTGAGAAAAGGATACTCAGTGCGTTGATTTGAAATGGAAATGCTTTTTTGTTTGTTTGTTCACTTTTTTGTTTTTTGAGCCAATCTCAGTATGTAGTTCAGGCTGGCCTTGAACTCACTGTGTAGTCCAGGCTGGCTTCAAACTCTTGTTGATCCTTCTGCCTTAGCCTCTTTAGGTCTGGGATTGCAGGCATGTGCTGCCATGCCTGGCTGAAATGAAACTTCAATCTGTAGCTGACAGAGCCCCCTATAAAGCATCCGTAATCTCGGGGACGTTGCCAGTTCTGCCCTTTGGAGCAGGAAGACCACACAGAGGCTTAGAATAGAAATGCCACCCACGCCCCCTGCTGCTGCTGCTGCTGCTGCGTGGTTAAGCATTTCCATTTCAGTTCTAGGTGACTGGCAGGCCTTGAAGATATTCTTGAATCAGCTCCTGGAAGTCTGAATAGAATTAAAGCGTGTGCATGTGAGCACTTTATTTAACAGCATCTCTGGTCAGCAGTGATTCACGTAGCATCTTAATTACTGAGCCGCATCTGTGATTTCTATTGTGTCGCTGGCAGGGAGAAAGGCAGCTGTCTGGCTGCAGCCACTTCGCTTGCTCAGGTTCTGTTGTCTCCCTGCCGTCACTGTACCCCCTAAGCAAAGCCATAACCAACCTGAACTTGAATTAGTCAGCGTTGGATGTCAGCCGTGGAACAGGACCAGTGAAGTCCCCTGACGCCAGCCCGCTGGGCAGGTTTCCAAGGCAACAACTGCTGTCTTTCTCCCTGAAGGGAAATCTGGGAGTCCTGACGTGGCTCTCAAGAAAGCCAGTGAGGGGAAAAGCGGTCTATGAATGAGGAGACTGCTCCCCCCACCCACACTTCACTGAGGATGAGTCTCATTCACGTTTATTTTTCCTCTTGCTCTGAAATGAGCATTTGAATTGAACTATTTGTGATGGGCAGTTAAAAACATAGTCAAAATAATACACAGGCCGCCAGTCTGAAAAACCCTGAATGATCATACCAATTAGGAAGTAATGGTGTCAGAATTCTCACAGGAGAAATACTAGTATTTGTCACCAAATACAGGAAAGATTTGCACAAGCCAGGCTCTCTCCCAATGTTCTCAGTATTGATAGGATGGATGATCAAATTTATTGTCTAAACCAAGGCATGTTAGTGAATAAAATAGGGTTTCTTTTGGGGGAAGGGATTGAACCCAGGGCCCGCCCCCCACAATGAGCTACATCATGGCCCATTTTTATTTTAAGACATGGTCTCTCTAAATTGCTGAGTTGCCCAGCTTGGGCTCAAACTCTTGATCCTCTTGTGACAGCCTCCCGGGATGAGGCAAGCCCCACCCTACCCTGCCAAGAGGGAACTTTCCATAATTAAGCCAGGTCAATCCAGCGTATTTGTCTCCCTCTTCATGTGCCTCCCAGTGAGAAGTTTTTTGAACAAAAACTTCCTCAGCAATCAGAGATTGAACACCACCAGGCTTAGGTGACAAGGAAAGAGTAGGTGTCATCTGATGAGATCCAGCCAGTGGGACTGACACAGAGGAACAAAGACACCTAGGTGAGCCAAGCAGCCACTTGGAGCCCAACAGAAATGAATGAAAAGGACTTCGCATTTGATGTTTGTCTCAGCCATCCAAGACCACCGGTCAGTGGTTCTGCAACTTTGTTCAGTAAAGAAAACGATAGACATGACTTATATTTGAGTTGTACTATGTAAGGTTTCTGGGAAAACAAGCCCAACACAATAAATGTGGAAGAAACTGTTGTTTATGACTAACCCTCTGCTTCCTAGAGAGGAAAGCAGACAACAGTAAGCTTGTGAGATATGTTTATTGTTGTCTTCTAAGCGGTAAACTGAGTTTACAAAGATAACTGACGAAGCTTTCCTTCACACTACTACTTAGATGTAAATGCAAATGATTTTTCTTTGACTAAACAAGGTTTCCTGATGAAATAATCATAAAATTTAAAAAAGTACCCGAGACATATACTTCTACTATAGAAAAATTGGAAGATACATATAATGACAATAAAATCATTTGTCATCCAAGCACCTATAAATAACCAATATGAATATTTTGGTATATACCTTGCTCAACAATTTCCTGTGTTTTTTGTTTATACATAATTATAATAATGACATCTTACTGTGCATGTCTTAGTTACTTTCTTGTTGTTGAGACACAATATCTGGCACCTACAATTTAAAGAAGGAAAGCTTTATTTTGGTTCAAGGTTTGTAGAGGTTTAGTCCATAGCCAGCTGACTCCAAGATAGGATGGCATGGTGAAGGGGCTTCGCAGAGGAAAAGTGCCTTCATGACAGGTAGTGCAAAGCAGAGGATCAAGGGAGGAGAAAGGAGATAAACCCTTCCAGGCCACACCCCCAGTTAACCACGTCCTCCAACCAGGCTTCACCTCCCAACATCATATTTACCTATGAACTCATTAGTGGACTGATCTGCCGATGAGTGTTGCGTCCCCATGATCCAATAACCTCCTGAAAGCCCCACCTATGAGCACAGGACCCTTTCATAACTTTAATGACTATACGATAATTCCCAGCATTGAGTAGCTCATTTAAACAAACTCCTGGCATCAGATATGTAGTGATTTCTGTACAGTAAACAATGAAGTGTTAAACATCTCTTCACGAAGTCTTTGTATACATCTGATGAATGAATCTGGTTCATGTATGGCTGGGTATTAGATCTGTTCAACTTGGGTTTTATTTATCATTTTTTTATGAAATGAGCATAAGAATGCAATTAGAGACAGAGGTTCCAGTTCCCACCTTGACATACAGCCTGAATGTGTCACTTGACCTCTTATAGTTTTCTTATATGTAACAACACTACAAACTTAGAAAAAAATGTATAAAACCTGCCTGTTGAACTGGATAATTAAAAGGATTAGAGGATGTAAGGGTGTGAAAACCCATTTAAAGTTATCAAGCAGTTTACTTCTATAGGGATTTATTTTTTCTTTTCAACATACTATTTTTAAAAATTTTGGCCAGGTGTGGTGGTGCATACCTGTAATCATAGTACTGGGGAGGCTGAGGCAGAAGGATTGCTGCAAGTTTGAGGCCAGCCTGGGCTACATAGTGATTTCAAGGCCAAACTGGAATACATAGCTAGACCCTGTCTAAAAAACAAAACAAAACAAAACAACAAAAAAATCCTATTAAACCAACTCTTGTAGTCAGGGGTTGCAAAAACAAGACAATACAGAACACATCATTTATTTATACTGGTCTAAAGACCCAGAAAATCCAACTGATGGCCTGGATCCCATGGCAATAATCTGTGCGAGT
This sequence comes from Dasyprocta punctata, assembly GCA_004363535.1. Lineage (NCBI taxonomy): Eukaryota > Metazoa > Chordata > Mammalia > Rodentia > Dasyproctidae > Dasyprocta > Dasyprocta punctata. The sequence continues at coordinate 68,928 of RJWM01007546.1, read as the reverse complement.
TCTGCTGAAAACCTAAAGCCCATGAAAATGTCTTATGCAAGTCTGTTTCTCGGATCTGTGCTGGGAAGGCCCAAAGGTCAGTGGTGGAAGCTAGAAAGTCTGAGCCAGTGGGGTGAAGGATCTGTGTTGGTAGGCTGAAGGTTCTGCAATGGAGCCAAGAAGCGACGCTCAAAATAAGGACCAGGGCTGCCGCAAAAATTACCATCCTCAGCGACAAGGAGGTCCTGAGCTCCTCCAACAGTGAGAACAGCCGAGCTCATATCAGGAAGCCAGCATGATGAGCTTCTCCTGATTAAATGGCACACATCTTCCCCTCTGGAACCAGGAAGCGATGCTCAATGTAAGGACCCAAAGTGAACCGAAGCCACTCTCAGCAACAGCAAGGTCCCGAACTCCTCCAATGATAACAGCTGAGTTCATATCGGGGGAACCAGCATGACAAGCTCCTCCCAGAGGACCAACGACTCCAAACACCGCCACCACTCAGGAGAACCTACAATGCTACTCTTCATTTCCAGGTCTCCTTTTTATGGTGGCAACAGTCATCAGGTGGGCCATCCGCACTCAGCACCACGCTCATTCAGTTCAGCCGGTATTTAAATTAACCACTAGTTATTTGTCCATTACACCAACTAAAAATATTTCCTCTTTTTTTTTTTTTTTAACGTTCTCCTGGAAAACTTTCTTTTTTTTTTTTTTTGTACCAGGAATCCAACTCACGACCTCACACTTGCCAGGTAGGTGCTATGCAGCTGAGTTATATCCCCAGCCCAGGAAACTTATTTGTAGGAATCAACCAAGTGTTGGATGATTTGGAAGCCCAGATGCCAGAATGAGCAGGTACAGGGAGAAGCTCTGAGGAATGTTTGGGGCCAGACTGCTGCCTGCCTTCTCAATTGTCAGGAACCAAACACAGGGGGAGCAAAGGGCTCGCAAAGGGTCCCACTCATGGAGGAGGCTGTAGCCCTTGGTGTCTAGTGCTTGTGGGGGTGGGTGGCTCCCTGGATGCCCCTTACGTACACTACCTCAAGCGCTTTACCTGGGGCTCCTCTTGGCCAGCAGTTTGTGTGAAGCATTGCTCCAAAACTGGATTGTGCTCCTTGGGTCTGATGCTGTCCAGCCCACAGACAGAGGCCAGCCTGCCATCAGAGATAAAACCAGCTGTTGGAAGGGGAGTCTGGGAAAATATCTTAATAAAGAATCCTGGGAATTCTAGCCACACTTGAGGGAGAGCCTGAGGGGGTGAAAAGAGGATATGAACAAACAGTTTGGAGCCTGAATTAACCGGAGAGAGGTATGCCTGCAGCTGGAGAGTGTGCACAGCTACCACACCTGTGTCTCATTGGTTTGATGGAAAAGTGTGGAGGAAACGCACAAGTGAACAGCACGGAGTCCGCAGAGGGAAGGCCAGGGATCTTTGCCCTACACAGGACCACTCTGCATCACTTGCCTGCCAACCATTCACAATGATTCTTCAGGGCCTCTAAAGACAGTGTATTAAACATAGCAATGACTGCGCTTCTCTGGTACCAATTTTCTGTATTAGTCAGTTTTCCTTTTGCTCGACACAACACCTGAAACTCACAACTGAAAGGAAGAAAGGCTTAATTTGGCTCACGGTTTGTTTGCGGGGTGCGTTATTCCGCAGTCAGCTGGAACAGCATGGCAGGTGGGTGTGGTTTAGCAAAGCTTCTTAGCTCATGGTGGTCAGGAAGCAGAGCAGGGGGATAGCACCAAAGAGGAACAGGCGAGGGGCACTATCTAGTAACCAAGGCTATGTCTCCATGACCCACCCAGACATACCAAGGATTTGCTCTATAATCTGCTATGTATTTCTTCATCCAGTTGAAGTTGACCCATCTGGGCTGATGGTCAGATACAGTAATTTTTATTTCTGCCCATCCAGGAAGATACCTCAGGACAGAAGAAAAACAGGCAAATCCAAATTTTTAGAGACAACAATTTTGTGTCATTCTGCAAGGTGCATTGTGATGCTAACATATTTTTATTTGGATAGGCCCCAAACTTGAGCTCAATCTGACAGGAAGTCCCTCTAATTGAGTAAGGGAGAAAGGAAAGGGTATTTTTGGCAGTGGCACATTGGAGTTAAAGGGCCAAGGAGCACACTCATTCTGCTAGAGCTGAGATGGACAAATGCTGGGTTTATTAAAAAGATCTTTTTTTTTTTCTTCACTGACGATACCTCCCTTGCAGTTATTTAAAGTTCTTGTGCTATTTTAAGTATGATATGTAATGCTGACCAAGGAAACGGACCACTGTTGAAAACCATACTGATAAAAGTGTGGAAGGAAAGGAGCCCTCCTAGTAAAAGATAAAACTGGGCTTTTATTTTAGTTGCTTTTAAAGTTCATTAAAATGTCTATAGTGTCTGATCACTATGAGGCAGTATATATAATGGAACATAATCATAAAAATATAGAAGCTTTTGAGAGTAATTAATCTCTGGTGCCCTTTAAAATAGTCTCCCTTCCTCAGTAAATAGAGGCTGGAAAAAGAGATCAGTTTGGAGTAATTAACTAACTTCTGGGGTTGCCTTTAAATATCATATATCTACTTTTGTTTGATGATTTCATGTTTTCAGTTGCTGACAAATCATAAAAGGAGGTGCAGATTTTGTTTGCATTTATTCTCATACAAGTTCAGACGAGATACACAAATGCAAAAGCTCTATTTGGAGGCTGAGAGGATACAAGTCATGATTCTGCTTTGAGTTTCCTAAATCTGGCATTAGGGCTTTGGGTAGTGTGTAGCGAAGTGTTCTATGCCAGCTTCTTTTCTCCTTTCTCCTTTCTCCTTTCTGCTGCTCCTTCTCTCTCTCTCTCGCTCTCTCTCTCCCTCTCTGTCTTTCTCCTTTTCTTTCTGGGACAGGTTCATGCTATGTAGTTTAGGATGGTTTTGAGCACACTACGTAGCCTAGGTGCTGGCCTTGAACTCACGATCCTCCTGCCTCAGCTTTCCGAGTGTTGGCATTGAGGCATGCGCCATCATGTCTGGCTGCACGCCAGTTTCTTATTTTTCTTTCTTTCTTTCTTTTTTTTTTTTTTTTGGTGGCACTGGGAATCGAACTCACAACCTCACACCTGCCAGGGCAGGCACTTAAGCCACTGAGCCAAACTCCTGGCCCTGGTTTTTTGAGGCAGGATCGCACTGTGTAGCTCAGGCCAGCCTTGTGCTCGAGTTGTAGCCCAAGCTGGCCTCGAACTCACAACGCTCCTCCTACCTCAGCCCCCCGAGTGCTGGGATTAAAGTCGTGCACCACCACGCCCGGCTTGCACACCAGTTTCTTAAGGGAAAGTTGCAGCGAGTAATCTAAGGATTTGGGGCTAGCCTACATGAAGAAAAGGAGTGTGGGAGAAAGGAAGAGAGAGAAAGAGAAAGAAAACTGGGAGAGGAAGCGACAGAGAGAGTAGGAAAGAAGGCCAGAGAGACAGAGGAGAAAAGAGGGGAGATACTGTGAGATGGATTGGTGCATATAAGAGGTTTAAGAATTCCCCTGAAGGCTGGGCATGCAGCTTCTCAGCACACAGGAGGACCTGGGTTCCATCCCCAGCACTGCCAGAACTGAAAGAAAAATATCTCCTGAAATACTGCTTTTCAAAGCACCCCTCTTTCCCTGATTTCCTGCCTCCAGGGCTCCTAGTTCTGGTACCAAGAAAGAGGCACAGAGGGAGGTTTTTCAAGGCTGCTGCTGGACCAAGGAGAGAAATCACTTTTTTTTGTTTGTTTTTGCTAACACTAAGGATTGAACCCACAGTGTTTTCACTGAGCTACATCTCTTGCTTATTTATTATTTATTTATTTATTTATTGTTTTTTGAGATAGGGTGTTGCTATGTAGTTCAGGCTGGCCTTGAATTTACTATGTAGCCCAGGTTGGTCTCAGACTCATGATGATCCCCCTGCCTCAGCCTCTTAAGTGCTGGGATTACAGCTGTGCACCACCATGCTCAGCTCACTCCAGTCCTTTAAAAAAAAATTATATTTTTTTGAGGCAAGGTCTCTTTAAGTCACTAAATTTCCCTGGCTGGGCTCAAATTTGTGATCCTCCTACCTCAGCCTCCCAGAGTGCTGGGATTACAGGAATGGGCCACCGCATCTGGCTGAGAAATTAAGATCTGACACACATTTGTCTCATCAACCTGCAGGAAGCAAGCTCCTTTGGGAGCCTCTGAGTCGAGCCAGACCTGCAGAAGAGAGAGCAGGCAGCTGCCCTGGGGTCACAGGCGGAAACTGGGGTGCAAACTCCAAGAAGCAATTGGGGGACAGGACAGAGACATGAGGTCACCAGCATGGGGACGCAGGATCCTGGCCATCTGGATCAATGCAGGTGACCTTGACTGGACCCGGCTGGTCAAAAAGACAGACGGAACATACTGGTTACATCTATCTACTTATGAACACCACTGGTTACGGTTAGACTTGGTTACGGGCCCGAAGACATTGATTGGTATAGAATTTTTACATGACCAAAAGATTGATTTTACAAGTATGTGTTTTATAATTGGAAAAATGCAATGTAGATATTTCCATTTTGGCAAAAAAAAAAAAATTGAGGAAAAACTCAAGGTTCTAGTAGGTTTGCACGTTGTGGGCTGGCAAGACCCTACTCTTGGGCCTGGTCATGATGCAAGAAGAATGTCAAGTCCAAGGTCAGGTCCAGGGATTTCTGCTCCTGCCCTGCAAGTTTGTCAGGTGGCAGCTGACTCCTGATCCCCAGTCTTTTCCTTTCTAGAAAGGGGGCGCCAATAATTCTTCCCTCTGAGCTATTAAAAGGCTTCCATGGAAACTCCCACAAAGGGTGCTTTGCAAACTGCATATAAAGGTGCATGGCAGGGTTACTCACCAGAAAATTGGTGTGATTTTTCCCTACTGAGAATGGAATATCCGTGCTTCTGCCTCTAGCCTTCACCTTATGAAGTGTAGTTAGGGCTTATGTACAACAGAAACCGAAACATTGCCTGTGAGTGTTGTTGCATCTCTCTCTCTCTCCCTCTCTCTCTCTCTCTCTCTCTCTCTCTCTCTGGTGGCACTGGGGATTGAATTCGGGGTTGTCTTAGTTACTTTTCACGAGTTTCTGAGACAAAACACCTGACACCCAAAATGAAGGAAGGAAAGGTTTATTTATCTTACAGTTTTTGGAGGTTTCAGTCCATAATCAGTTGGCTCCAAGGCAGGGTGGCATGGCACTGGGGCAACACTTCAAGGCAGCAGCCAGAGCAAAAGCAGCCAGAGTAAAAGGGGGGCAGAGCAAGCCTCTTTTTCTCCCTTATATTGTACACAGGACACCCCCCAAGGTGGGGGTGTAGCATTCACAAATCTCCTTGCCTTCCTTTGCACAGGATGAGGATATTTACAAAGTAAGAACCCTGGCTCCCTGCTGAGTCTCTCAGTTAAACTTCTGACCTTCTCAAATTGACACAATGAACAGGTATCTGCTTGTGCTCTGCATCCCAGGATGTAGAGCTGCTGAGTTACTTAATTAAGCTTCTAGACTTCTCAAGTTGACACAGTGAATAAACCACAATGAGGGTCTTCACACTAAGCTATATCTCCAGCCCTTTTTAAATTTTTATTTTAAGACAGGGTCTCACTAAGTTGCCAGGTTGCCCAGGTTGGGCTTGGCTCTGCAATCCTGCCTCAGCTTCCTAGAGTGCTAGGATTACAGGTATGCACCACTACCCCTGACTCCAAGTTTCTTTCATCCATGGGTATATTAATTTCTTAGATAAGAGATCCCAATCTCTTCCTATCCCCCAATCTGCTTTCCCGCCTTGCTGTAAGAAAACTACTTAACGCTGGTTTAGTCCAACTGTTTCTTAATTGTGTGCACAGCACACACCCATAAGTGCACACATTAGTGTCCGGTTAGACAACCTCCCTCCACCCCGTTGTGAACTTGCTAGAAGTCACCCAAGCTGAATCACTTTGCACAGCCTGTTCCTTCCTCCTGGGGTGTCTTTCCCAAGCCAGCAGTGTCTTGTGAGTCCTTGAAGACCTTGTTCACCTCTTCCAGGAAGCCCTCCCTGATGCTGTGGCTCAGAGCAGAAGCTCCCTTAGCTTCCACATATATGGTTGGTTTTGCTTTGTTTTTAGCCAGACTCACGCAAACTCCATGAAGGCAGGGATCCTGTCTGTTCAGATATGTACCGCCACTGCTTCTGGCTGAAGGCATACATTATTACTTCCGATTTAACAATCTGCCATAGACACTGGAGATCGATGCCTTCTTGGGCATTTCTGTCACACCTCTGTCGTGTGTCATTCCTCACCTGAGATCTGGCGTCAGGGGCAGAGGTTGAGGAGGCACCGGGCTTCCCTGTCCTTGGAGCACTGTATAGCGAGTGGCATGACTGACACCCACGGCCAGCCTCGCCCCACATCTGTCACACGTCAAGCTCTGTGAGGCTGGGCTGAGATGAGGATCCCCTCCCAGACTCCAGGAATCTGCCCTGGAATATAAGATGGCAGGGCCCTATCAGCCATCATTCTCTCTGCCAGCAAAACTTGAAGTTGTGGTTAGCTTGAGAGGTTTAATGACAGCTATACAAGTGGTCGTGGGTTTGTTTTGGGGTCTTTCCAAAGTAAAAAGAAAAAGGAATTTATTGTTATAAAGAAGAGGGGCTCCCAAAATCTCACTGCCAACTGAAGCTTGGTTTTGTCTTTTCTCTGGTTTCTTGATTACAATGACTTCCTAAGTCATGGGGAAGGCAGGTGTGGTTTACATCCTTTAACCACAAGACAGATGGAGGGCAAGGAAGGAACAGAGAATGTGGGTTCAGGGGAGACCTGGAAGTTCTGCTGGTGGAAGAGCTGCCCAGAGTGCGGAGTGTTAGAGAGGACTCGTGAATTCACTGTGCTCAGAATGTTGTCTTGGGGTCACTCAGCGAGGAAAGGACACCCTAGTTCACCAGGCTGTGATCGTGGGCCAGCTACTTAATGTCATCCAATCTCAGTTCCGTGGCCTGTAAGACAGGGCCGTGGTCGCTTGGTGAGGATTGAACTGCGTGATGTAACACATGTCAGTCAGCTTTGTGGCACAAGTGACAACACCCACTTCAGCCAAGCTTAAGCAAGAGAGGGGTTTTTTGGAAGGGGGCTGGGATCATTCCTAGAATCCACTGCGGTCTTGGGGGTCTCAGCAGGAGGATCTTCACCCCAAAGCCCCCACTCACAGGACCATTCAGTGCTGTCCCTGATTCTGAGTTTAGCTCTTGACATAAAGAGTGTGTTGGGTCTGTCTGCTCTGAGGCTTTATCTGTGGGGTACTAGAGATTGAACTCAGGGGTGCTAAGAAAGCCCTGGACCACTGAGCTGCATCCCCATCCTTTTATTTATTTATTTATTTATTGGTACCGGGTATCGAACTCACATCCTCGTACCTGGCAGGCAGGCACTTACGCCACTGAGCTAAATCCTGGCCATATTTTTTGAGACAGGGTCTCACTATGCAGTTCAGGCTGGCCTTGAACTCATTTTTGTAGCCCAGGCTGGTCTCAAACTCACAACAATCCTCCTGCCTCAGCCTCCCAGCGCATGCTGGGATTAGAGGCATGCGCCACCATGCCTGGTTTATTTCTTATTGTGAGACTCGAGCTCACTAAGTTGCTCAGGCTGGCCTCCAACTTGTGATCCTCCTGCCTCAGCCTCATAAGCAGCTGGAATTACAGGTGTGTGTCGCTGTGCCCAGTGCATAGTTATCTTTTTAAAGACCCTATCCCTAAATACGGTTATACCCTGAGATTTGGAGATGAGGACTACAACACATGAATATTTCGTGGTGCATAATAAAACCCATAACAATGCTGTCTGACAAAGATTCCTGGTGGAAAGAGATTCCCAAAGGTGTCTGCTCTGGTAGTGCCCCTAGCCCAGAGACAGAGATACAGTAAACTTTTAAGAAAATACCAGTCTTTTTTTTTTTTTTTTTCTGCCCTCTGCAAAACACTAGCTTCCTACATGAAACAGCTCATCCTCCTCCAAGAGAGGAAATCAATCCCAAGCTACGGAAGGGTGCGCAGTGGGTATTTAGGAGTGTGGAGTTGTTGGCCTGGGCTGAGCCACTGCTTACCAAGTAGCTAAGTGATGGTGCCTCTTTGGGGCAGTTTCTCATGGGTAAAATGGGGTGAGTAGGGAGAGGTGAGTGGGCTTGCAGACCCCACGATTGTGAGCCTCACGTTGGTGAAGGGCAAAGCCCCAGAGCGAGGGTAAGTAATTGGCTTTGGCTAGAGTGACTGGGTCCGGGGTGGGCAGGTTTTGTATTTGTGGTGCTTCCCATATTCTCTGTTTGGGCTGCAGCCAATCATCATCCTTGATGGACTGACTTTTTTTTAGCCACTCATCTCTTTCTTTTGCGAAAAAAAAATTCCGTCCTTCAGAGCAAAAGCAGCACATGCTTGTGGGGTCTCAGAGAGGCCCCGCCTGCCCCTTTCCTCAGCCCCCGCCCACTCTGTCTGCCCTGGCTCCAGCTCTGGCAACCGAGGCTGGGTCCCGCTGCCCCAACCCTTGGATCCCTGGGGGCTGGTTACTGAGAGAAAGGCTCTGTGAGGACCTAGGTGACAAAGAGGAGGTAGGGTAAGAGCTGGAGACCAGGAGAGAAGGAAGTTCTTCTCAATCCCAAGCTCTGGAATGAATTTCTCAAGGGCACAAGGACGCTGCCTTGGTTCACTGTTCATGGGGATGAATTCTGAGGCTTTTACTTTACATTAGTATATAAGTATATCAAAATACACTTAAATAAATAATACTTGAATACTTAAATAGAGAAATGTATTACAAGAAAAGACACTTGTCCATTAATCCACCTCTACATCCTGCCCCCACACGGAACACACCCCCTTATTTTTGCCACTTTGTGAACCGGAAGTCCTATTCATGAGTGTCTTTACACTGTGTGGTAAAAAATATGGTGCACGATAGTGCTGCGTGCCATCTAATGGAAAAAGACGACACTGTGTGTCTTCATGCACCTTGATCACTGCATCTGGCATTGCATGACTTCTGGTTCTTCCCCAAAGCCAAAGTGACCATGAACGGGACACATTTTGAACCCATTCAGGATGCTGAGGCAGCCCTGAGAGTACAACCAACACACATGAAAGAGGGCTTCCGGAGCTGCTCCAGAAAGCGGCAAGAACGATGGGATGAGTGTGTTCAGGGTGAGGGGGAGCATTCTGAGAGAGATTAATGGCAATGTGTCTTTTACTGTAATAGTTCTGAAATTTAAGCATCCGTGGTGTTTTCTGATCACACATTGTGTACCGAACCTCTTATTGCAGCACAAAAGGCGTATACTTTCATGCCTCAAGGGCCTGGGAATGAGTTTCGGATGGAGACTGCAGAACAAGACAAAAGTTTGTAAAACTGGTGGAGAGAAGGAACGACCCATATGGTGTGGTCTCAGATCTAGGTCTGGTTAGATCCAAAAGATAAGTGTGAGGACAGGAGCCAGGCTATGTGGGCCCAGCTGCTTGTCCCAGCAAAGACCATGGGTAACTTGTGGTGGTTAGAATGTGGCTGTCCCCAAAGTTTCACCTGCTGGGGGGCTGGACCCCAGAGTGGTGATGTTAAGAGGTGGTGGGTCTGACTCCATGTTTAATTTCACTGACCCTGGGTTTCACAATAACCAGGTGAAGGCCTTACTGTGAGTTCAGTGACCAGCTTGGGGCTCAGCATGGTTAAGCCCCCGCACCTGTCCACTGTACAATATGTCAGGAATCTGTGACTAAAACAGCCCAAGAAAATTACAATCTTTGTTCTTGAGATTTGCAGAAGTGGAAAACATCTCACGCTTAAGCGTTAGGTTCAGTTGTATGTTGTTTGACTGCAAGCCACCACCCTGGAGCAGGCTCCCACTAATCTGCAATCAGCATCTTCGGTGTAAGCCAGGCCTAATTCAACCTGCCAGCATGAGGGTCCTTCAGTGACCAGAATCCCTGCCATTGTCCCATCAGCTAGATTATCATAATAAAGTTCTTTCTCCACCACCACCTTACCTCTGGACTGCTTGTGGCAGAGAGTGAGGCTGTGTGCAGTATTGGAATCTTTTCAAAGAGGCGGGACCTTGTGGGAGGTCATCAGGTCTCTGGGAAGTCACCATCTTGGAAAGGTTCAATGCTGATCCCATGGAATGAGTCAGTTCCCATGGAAACTGATTGTACAAAGGGTGAACCTGATCCCTGAATCCTGCTGGCTTCCCATCTCACTACAGGATCCCTTCTGCACATGATCCTGGCATTGGGAAGCTACCCTTTAGGAGGTCCTCACCAGAGCTGAGCTCTTGGACCTCTAGAATCATGAGCTAAATAGGCCTCCTTGAGAAAAGAAAACAATCTTTCCTAGCCTCAGGCATTTTGCTATAGTAATGGAAACAGGTCAGTACAGTGACTGAGGGGCAGCAGAAACCCAAGTGTTAGGCTCGCATCTATCCTGCCCCATGAAAGGCAAGGTGAGCAGTAGGAAAAAAGTGCCCCTTCCATGCAACTGTTTCCCTCAAAACCACCCACCCAAAACATTCAGGTGTGAGAAATCTTTCCTAAAAGTTTGGCATGACAGAGGAGAGAGGAAAGGCAGAGGTTCACATTGGCAGACACCAATGGCTTATCATATGCTATTCACCATTAGCCATCCCTGTCTCTGGTAGTTCTTTGGCTTGTTAGCTGCCAGGGATTCTTCCCTGGCCTCCACCTTCACAGGCTGAGCTCCCTCTGGTGTGCTGGAGCTTCTCCTCCTTGCAGGGCTTGGCCTCTAGGAAGTCCTCTTAGGACGCAGACAGGACTTCAAATCTGCACCCCTCCACATCCAGGGACATTAGAGGGCTCTGTTCAACACATGATCATCCATCTACTTTGGGCTTTACCCTCTGGCATCTCAGAAGAGCCAGCCAGACTTTGACATATCAGCATTTTCAGTCTCTCTCTTCTGAGTAGGTGGAAGGGAATGATTTAGTATTTATCTTTCCACTGTGACAAATGATGTCACTTCCCTTAGAAGGTGTCTGGGTGTTCAGTAGCTTGGTTTTCATTTATAGTGAAGATGCTACCATGGAGTAGTAAGTGGTCTCTAAACATTTGATAGGGTCATGAAATTGATAGTATGAGCCTACACAGCTGGGTCAATGATCAATTAGTTGATTAAAGTTTTATGTTTGAGAACAATGTGCATCATGAAACTAAACTGCTCAATCCAGATTTTGACTCTACTTATTGAATAGTCTATTCTTTCCCCATTCATTTCAGTTGGCCTAAACTATTTACTAAATATGTACATTGCTGTGTTTTGGAACTCTGATTTTATGTTAATGAATCCATTTGTTACAGTACAAATAGTACACTTTTAAAATTATGGGAACTGTATGATATATGTTTGATAACTCCAGAGCAAATCCTTTTATCACTATGTCTTTTCCAAAACTGTTTGGCTTCATGTATAAGGTTGTACGTCCCAATGATTTTTTTTGTCTAAGAAATGATTTTTCTCGAGGCATAATTTATATACAATAAGATTAGCAAAAAATGTAGTTAGTATACAATTTAATTAGTTTTTTTTTTTTTTTTTTGAGACAGAGTCTTGCTATGCAGTTTAGGCTGACCTTGAACTCACTATGTAGCCTGGATTGGCCTCAGACTTGAGACAATCCTCCTGCCTCAGCCTCCCTAGTGCTGGGATTACAAGATGTGTACCACCATGCCTGGCTCTGCATAGCTGAAAACTTTTTGACTAACCCTTGATCACAAAGATTTTCATCTACTTTGTCATTTATGTTTTTCATTTAGGTCTATGATCTGTTTTAATTTTTTTGTACAAAGTATGAGATTTATGCTGAGGTTTATCACTATTATTTTTGCTTACGGATTTCCGCTTTCTCCAGCACCACTATTGAAAAGTCACCCTTCTTCCACTGAATTTCTTCTGCGCATTTGTTAGCAGTTCATGGGGAGCTGTTTCTAGATTCTCTCTTTTGTTCTGCCAAATCCACATAGTCCTGTGGAGAGAGACAAACAAACAACTCACCCATTTTTTAGGATGCAGGTCATGCTTTAATAAAAAAAGTGTTTTAAAATACTCCCAGGCCAAACTGGCCTCCCTGACTTTGAGTCTTTGCTATTTCTGTACATTTGTCAGGCCCTTCGGTGCTATGAGTGTCCAGAGGGCAGGTATGGAAGCACTGTGTGTGACCCGCCACATAGCAGATGCTCATTCATATTTGTTGGCTAAAATGACTAGCGATTCACTGGCTAAACACTGCCTATATTCAAGATGACAGACAAGAGGTCACAGTTAGGAGAACGCACTTTGCAAAGAGAGTGACAATTTCACAAGGAGCAGAGACATTTGGCTATGTGGCAGTGGAGATACTTTTCTTTTTACTTTCTTTTTTAGTATGGTATAATTCAGGTGAATAAAATATACTTCTGGTTTATGACTTTTTTCTCTCAATCAAAATGTTGTATCATGGGAAAAATATAATTTTACACCTAAGATTGCCTATTTTATTCAATAAAAGAATGTTAAGGACAAAACTCGCTTTATCTCCATACCCAGGTATCTTTGAAAAGGGACAGGTCATGGTTGCCTTATCATCCTTACCCTCAAGTGGAGTCTTTTTTGGGAACCTTGGCTAATCTTAGGCTGTTTCTTGGTGATGTGAGAAGTCTTTCTGATGAGGAATTAATGGTAAAGAGATCAACCCAACAGAATTTCTTGAGCCTTGTGTAAGACATAGAAATATCTTAATGAAATGATTTTCATATTTTCATAATGGTGGTCTTTATAGTAAATTTTTTAAAGTGCTGGAGATCAAACCCAGGGCCTTCTGCAATGCTAAACACACTCTACCACTGAGCCACACCCTTAGTCCCAAGGTAAAGCTTTACCTCTGATGCTGCTGAACCGTTGAGAGGTGGCATATGTGTCTCTCATTACCCCCAGTGGAGGAAAATGTCAGAAACCTAGCCTGAGAACCCCCAGTTCCCTCTCTCATGTTCAGCTTCCCACATTTCTGCTTCAGACAGTCTGGTCTAATAGACAGGCGACAAGACTTGGAGATGTTGGCTCTGAGTCTAAATTCTCAGGGACTCCATGTTCTTTCCTTTAAAGGAAAGGGAAATACAGTAATGTGTTGCTGAATGTCAGAAATATGTTCTGAGAAAGGTGTTGTAAGACAATCTCATCGTTGCGTGAATGTCGAAGAATGCACTTACACAAACGAAGATGGCTACGATGTAACTAGGAGCTGTCATCTTCCAGGATCACCATTGTAAGTGTGGTCCATCACTGATATGTCATTAGACAGCACAAGACTGCACCCAGGATGTAGCACACCACCCTGGAACATCTTCATTGATACAGAATTGTAAGTGAATGATTATTTATAAGATGCTACTTGGTGTCCCATCTGTGATAACTGGCACGCCCACCTTCTGGTATTTCTTTCTTTCTTTTTTTTTCTTCTTGGATATTTCTGACTGCCAACCTGACAGTTTGCATCATCAAATAAAGCAGAACTCCACCAGAATTATGCCTGGCTATTAATTGTGTTTTCTTTGGATAATGAAGAATTTGAAGTTCTACTTTCAAAATAACCTTACCAAATAATTTACCTAAATCTGAAAGTGGGGCCGGGGACATAACTCAGCAGCACAGCGCACCTGCCTGACAAGCTATGAGGTCATGAGCTCCATTCCCAGTACCAAAAAAAAAAAAAAAAAAGTATTCCAGTAAATCTGAAAGTGAATGATCAGTTACATGCTTGCTTTTCAGGACCACGAAATGGCGTATGGAAGTTATGAAAGGGTAAGTGCCATCAACATTGACTTTGAAAAAAATATAAATATAAAGTCCCTAAGGCTTCTCGAAAAGCACCCAAAGCCACATACAACCTTAACATTTAAATGTGGCTTTGAGGAAAAAGATCACACTTGAACAACTAGACAGGCCTCATTTTCAGCTCCTTTTTTTAGAGAAAAACTTCTAAATATTTAACCGGCATCTGTCAAGTCCCTCAGAGGTGAGCCATACATGAGACTTCCTGTATTGTGGGGGTTCTAGTGGCGGCTAGAAAAATAAAGCACAAATAACCGAATCCAGGACTGAGGGTGTAAATACACTCTGCAGAGATAGTTTCCTGGACGTCGCTGCTGGGTATATTTTCTTGAGTAAGCAAGTGAAAAAGACAACCAAACCCAAATAAACTTTTCAGGCCTTGATGTTTGTGGCGGTTTCCTCTGTACAGATGTGTTTGTATGGGACAGGAGCCAACAGTTATTGTGTCTTCAAGTCTTCTTTAACCCTGGAAGCCATGTTGTGGGTTCCTCTGATCACCATCATGCAGATGGAGAAAACAAAGCTTCACTTTGCCCTCGGTCGCCATCTTAGACCACTTTGGCTGCTATAACAAAACACCATAAACTGGGTGCTTGCAAAGAGCAGAAATTTATTTCTTATGGTTTTGAAAGTGGAGAAGTCCAAGATACAGGGACTGGGGAGGGTCACTTCCTGGTTCAGAGAGGGCATATTCCTTCTGTTTCCTCACGTGGTGGAGGGATGAACTGTGGTATTTCAGCCCCTTCTAAGGATACTAATGCATTCATGAAGGCTTCACTTTCATGACCTAATCACCTCTTGCGTTGGTTACTTTTCTCTCATTGCTGAGACCAGATACCTGACACCCAAAATGAAGGAAGGAAAGGTTCATTTAGCTTAGAGTTTGTGGAGGTCTCAGGCCATACTCAGTTGGCTCTAAGGCAGGGTGGCATGGCTGAGGGGCAAACATTCATGGTGGCCCAAGAGTGGGGAAATAAAAGGGCAAAGCATGGCTCCTTCCCTCCCTTATACTGTATGCCAGCTACCCATTCCTGGGCAAGTGCAGTACTCACACTGCCAATCCCAGTGCTAAACAATGAGCCAATCACAAATGCTAGACTCAGCCCCCTTCAAAAGTCCTGCCCCTCATGATTGCATGAGTGAGGCTTTGGGGGCACATCCAAATACAAACCATAACACCTCCGCAGGCCCAAGCCTACTCATGGCACCATGTCAGGGATTAAGATTCAACCTGTGAGTGCTGGGGGATAGAAACATTCAGTCCAGTCTGTCTTGTAATTAGTCAGTGTTTGTTCCATTTGCCTCTAGAATGTCACAGATGGCTATCACTGCATGTCCCCTGAGATATGGACCTATTGTCCTCACATGATTCTCAACAACTAAAACACAGTCCTCACAACAAAGATGCCTATTCCCTTAGTTAAAACTCTCCTTGTTTCTATAGTATCAAAAAGAAACAGAAGTCTGTGGTACACGAAATATGATCAGAAATAACCAAAGAGTTGCTTTTAGTCAAATCATACACACTGTTCTTTGAAACCCTGGATGACTTTCTCCTTAGGAAAGTCCTCTCATCATGTAATTAAAATGCCAAGTTCGCCACACTTTCCCTCTGCAGAGGGCTGGATGGAGTTCAAGACTTCTTTGTTTAAAAACAGCCACAGCAGGCTGGGGATTTAGCTCACTGGCATAAGTGCCTGCCTGGCAAGCATGAGGTCGTGAGTTTGATCCCTGGTACCAAGAAAAAAACCAAACCAACCAAACAAACAAACAAAAAGACAACCACAGCAAATACCAAACCTAAGGGCAAGACCCAAGCAGAGCCCTTGTTCCATTCTGTTTTCTTTCTCGTGGCTCTTCTGGCGCTAGAATATTCTAACAGCCTCCGGTAGTTCAGTCAGTCCAAGATGTCATTTCTGTGGAGGCAATGCTCACACACTTGATTCTGACAGCTCTCTCTTGGGAAACATTTTCATGGTTTAAGTTTCATAAATAAAGAGAATGGTACAAGAAAGCCTCTGGTGATGGAGTCTTTTCTCTCTTCAGCTTTTTGTTTTGTTTTTTTGAAACAGGGTCTCACCATGTAGCCCAGGCTGGACTCCAACTCCTAGACTCAAGTGATCCTCCTGCCTCCACAGTAGCTGGATCAAGTACATGTGCCTTAGTGTCCAGCTCTTCAGCTTCCTTCTCAGCAGTGTTGGCTGAAAATGATTGGATTTAATTTTCTTCCCAATTTTATTATTATCAACTAGCCTCTGAAGAATTTGTAGGCCACCTGGAAAATTGGTTCCAGGAATTATACAAAGTATGACTGAAAAATATGGTATGTTTAGTTTAAAAATTATTACAGTAACAGACATACTGTCATTAATGTCTCTTAAAGGACTCCTTGCTTCAAACACTCTTATCCCATCATTTCGCCACTTTTGGAATCAGTTCTGGAAGTGCCCTTTCGTGAGTGTCTTTAGTTGTGCTGTCATGGCTGTTTCAACATCACGAATGGATTCAAAATGTTTACGTTCCCTGGTCATTTTGACTTTGGGGAAGAGCCAGGAGTTACCAGGCGCCACATCCAGTGAATAAAATGTATGAAGACACATCATAATATTTTTAGGAGCTTGTCTTTCTGTCGGATGTCACTTGGCGACAGCATTCACTGTATTTTTAATCAGATCTCAAAAAGATGCGAAGGAGGACTTTGAAAACTATAGCAGAAAGTGGCAATAATGACAGGACAAGTGTACTTCAAAGTGAGAGAGTGTATTTTGAGGGGACTTAATGGCAATGTATCTTTTATTGCAATAAAATTTTAAAATTTTTTTAACATTCGCCCTAGTTTTCGATCATCTCTTGTAAATGGTTTCAATTTTAAGTCCTTCCCTTTGTCCCTGTCTCCTCTCTCCTCATCACAAAACTAATCCCTAACAATAATAATACTTGATAGTTATACTGAGAATTAGCTTCTCAGTGTTGGCCTGAGAGTAAGTACAGGGACGAAATCCCTTGGGCTGGAAGAAATTTGACTTCTTCAAAATGGTTCCTCTCCTGCTCTGTTATGGAACTGTTACATTTGAACATTAAGAAGAAAATGAAAATTACTCACAATCTCATTGCACAGGTATGAACACTGTTAATATCTTACTGATTCCTTTCCAGAGTACATATATAGTTTTTCTCTTACACTATTGGAATTTTAATGTCAATGTCATGTTAAAAGGAGGAATCTGTATCTCTTTTGTGGACAAAAGAAAGATTCCCTCCCCTCTCTTCACCCCCAGGAACCTAATCTTCATGCCATGAGGTCAGAACGATCATTTACGAATGGTGGGAAAAATCATTCCTTGAAACATGGAGCTTCTGATGTTCTTCCTCTACCCATGGTTCCCAAAACGTATCCCTCTGTCTTCTTGACAGAAGCCACAAGTAGAAGGAAGAATGTATTTAACTCACAGATCTCTGGAGTTGGTATAGTATCTGAGATACAGGAAGGACATGGGACTTAGAGATATCTGAGGAAGGAAGGGGTGACACGGGCAGGAAAATTAAGGTATTGTATTCATCACTTTTCTGTCATGGTGACAAAATACCTGAGAATAGCAACTCAAAAGAAGAAAGGTTTATTTTGGCTCATAGTTACAGCATTGTCAGTTTATAGTCACTGTTGCTTTGAGCCTATAGCGGCCCTATACATAATGGTGGGAATGCATGAGATGTGGCTGATAAGGCCTGTTCACTTTGTAACAGCTAGGAAGCAGAGAGAGAGAGAGAGAGAGAGAGAGAGAGACAGACAGACAGATAGACAGAGACAGAAAGACAGAGAGAGACAGAGACACAGGGTCCCACTATCTTCTTTTAAGGAAAGCCCCCTGCACCCTAATTTCCTCCAAATAGGCCCCACCTCTTCCAGGCACCACCAGATCTTCACAGTACCGTAGGCTGGGTGCAGAACCTTTAACACATAGGCCTTTGGGGAACGATCCAGATCCAAGCTATAGCAGTCACAGAAGTGATGGTATTGGGCCTGACTAAGGAAGAGGAAAGGGATTACAGGGAGGAATGATGATTTGGGCGAAGACCAGTAAGGCAGACACGTGGTTTCATCTGTTTCTGAATGCCTTCTAACCTGCTTGCAGCAAGGTAGAGGTCATAGAACAAGTAACGATTAATGTGGTAGAAGGATCATAAGTTACTTGCAAGCTGCAGTGAATGAGAATTAGCATAGCACCTTCCAGTTGCCTTATCTCCTGCTGCAGGAACCGGGAAAACCTCACATAATGGTGCAGCTGACCCTCTGAGAGACTTTGGGGACCTGTATCATGACAGTGTGAAACAAGCTTGAAGCCACTGAAATTTGGGGGCTGTTTATTGCCATGGCATATCTTACTTTGTCTTGACTAATTCAGCCATGCTGGTTCCCATGCTGGAGGCTAAAAATATTGTTAATTTGCCTTTTGGTCTGGTTCGTATGGGCAAAGTGACCATGGGACACAGATGGGGACCAACTGTGGGACTTCTGAAAATGACTTTCCTGCCTTAGGATAAAAGGTGACGGAGAGACACTGCCTTTCCCGCTTCATCTTTCACTAGATACTGTCATATTATGGCATTCGGGACTTGGCAGCACCCCTATGGCCATGAGCAAGACATTCCTGGCACTATGAGGATGGGAGATCAGAAATATGGAAGGTATCTGGGACTCAAATATACTCTGAACCATTCTGAGCCACCAAATATCCTCTTCACTTCTGATTATGTTTGTGAAGAACATCCTTATCATTTTAGCTACTTGTGGTTGATTCTTCCCCTACCCACTGTGAAAATATCCTACCTGTCCACCTAAAATTTTAAGTAGTATATTAACTTTAAAATCATTAAAATGATTATTTTTCTCCTAGTTGTCAGTAATATTTTACAGTTTTTTCATGTGTGAAAAACTATAATCCCAGTACTTGGGAGACTGAAGCAGGAGGATTGCTATAGATAAAGACCAGCCTGGCTACATAATGAGTTCAAGGCCAGCCCAAACTACATAGCAAGCCCCCATGTCAACAAACAAAAACGGACTTAGAAGATATATTAGGAGCAAATTTCCAAGTTTTTTTTTCCAGTATTAGGGATGGAGACACTCAACCACTGAACTATATCTCCAACTCCTTTTAAAAAAATTTTTTTAAAATTCTGAGACAGGGTCTCACTAAGTTGCCCAGGTTGGTCTTGAGCTTATAATTCTCCTACCTCAGGCTATGAAAGGCATGCACCACTGCACCCAGCTAAATTTCTTTTTTTATGTAAAAACTTCCATAAGTCATTTCAAATAACCTATATGCACTTAATAATGATCAATTATGAAGCAAAAACATTAGAATTCATCTGTAAATTGATTATCAACTCCAAATGAAGTTTAAGTGATTTTTGTAATGTTAATACAATTATTAAGGCTTGGTTCATTGTAAGTATTCAGTGAAAGGCAGCTGCTGATATGGAGATACATGTTTTGAGCAAAGACTCCTCTGAAGGTCTTCTGACAGGAGGACATGGCCCCCATCCCTGTCAGGTGAGGTTAGGTCATTCTGCAGTAACAACTGGCTTTTCAACAATAGCACAGTTTGTCACCTGTGCTGCGTGCCCATCTTGAGTCAGTGTGGCTCTGCTCACACATATTCTGGGCTTACATTGATGGAGCAGCCTGTGTTGACCCCAGCTGGTATTGTGGTAGAGGGAGGAGAGAAACCATGAACCATGTGCTATCATTTACAACTTCTGCCTGAGAGAGACACACATCACCTCTGTAGGATTTGGTGAAGTAGGATTTGGTGAAGAATAATACAGTCTACCAGAGTCACTGAATGGGAGTGTCTGGGTCCTTTAATCACCTCCATGTCCCTGTGAAGGTGCCATTTCTTGCAGGATATAATCTACTTTCCAGATAGCTGTCCCCCAACATCCATCTTTTTTTATCTTACAGCAATAAAATACTCAAATTTTAGCTGGATTTATAACTCCTAAACTAAACCCTCTCTTGCCTGGGCTCCCTTGCAGCTAAGTGAGATCATGAATTTACCCACTTCATCAAGTGAGCCAAAGTGATTTGCTTTCCCCATCATATTTTCTTTTTTAAAAAATTTTATTTTAAAGTTAGTAAAATCCAACAAAACATAACAGAACAAAGTCAACCAAAACAAAGCAGTAGAACTTCAAAGCAAGATACTAGAGAAACAATAGCTACTATAGTATATCCTGTTATCTTCGCAATAGTTGACCATTCCATCAGGTATAATAAAATCAAACCAGAAACAAAACAGAATAAAACCAATCAAAACAGAATATGAAATAAAGTAAAAAAAATTAATCAGAGTAACACAAAACAATGAGAACAACATTGGGTCTCAAAGACAAGACAGAAGGGAATCCCCCATATTTGCTACCTTGCATATTGTCATCCTCCCAAGAGATGCTCAGACTGCCGACCCCAGCCCTGCAAAATCAACCAAACAATACAAGCATTTAGTTGCTTTATGTATCTTAGTTGCTATCAACTTAGTAGGTCCTCTGAACCAGCAGGTTGCTTATGGGTGGAGTGGGGAGGGTTCTTGACTCTCAGCCTGTGCGCTGGTAGGTGCACAGGAGGTGCAGATCTTTCTCTTCCTGGAGTCTGTGCCACTCGCACCACTCACCAGGAAGGCTGGCTAGTTGTCTCTGGTTGGATCCTCCCTGATCCAACATGGCGGATTCTTGGAAGGTATGGGTCTTTCTCTTCCTGGAGTCCACGCCACTCGCACCACTCACCAGGAAGGCTGGTTGGTGGTCTTCTGGTTGGATCCTTCCTGACCCAACATGATGGGTTCTTGTCCTCATCCTATTTTCAATAGGAAGGGGATTATCATCTTTCTTCACTTTCGCCCACTTGTTCCTGGTCAAATCCAGACATTATAGTGAGCCATGCGGGACTCATTGGATGAGAATGACACTCTAGGGATGACACGGCAACAGGCAGTAGGAGTCTGAGCCCCTACAAGAGTCATGCCATTGAGCTGCCAAGCCAGCCTTGACTTTTACATAATAGATAAGTAGATAAATAGATTTTTGAGATCTTTTTGGACCACTGTTATTTTAAGTTTCTATTTCATCAATCCTATTCTCGGTCAAATACTGTCTTAAAAAAAACTCAGCTGGCATTAAACAATAACAGACAAAAAAGCCGGGTTATATTTAGTAATAAAGATGCCCAACTGTGAGATTGTTCCCTGATGCCACTTGGAAGGATGCTCTTAAGAGGTGCACCTGCTCCTTCACCAGAACACTGAGAGGGTGAGAAATGCCTACCACTATCACACATGACAGCTGCTAGAGGTAAGAACTGTACTTATGTAGTGTTACCTTTTCCCATTTGGTCCTGAAGGCATGAGTCCTGCAGAGATGCATGTTCTGAATGGTGACCAATGATAGACAGTCCAGTGATGCATGACAGATGGACAGGCCTCTAAATCATGCCTGGACCCTGTGTCTCAGCAAAGAAATCACAGGTTGTGTACTCTCCAGCCTGTACATTTCCCTTGGCTTTTGCAGAAACCAGTGGTTAAATTGGCAGGTAACACTGACTTCTAGCTTCTTTGTTGATGTCTCCTTTTGTGCTGGCATAAATTCTCCCATTTGTTAGTTTTATTTTCAGTAGATGTGTCAAATGGGTTTTAGCTCATGTATCCATTGTGATGTATTGGTAATGGCTGCGTTGGCCACTGTGTTGAGAAGGATTCTGCATAGTAAGATTTAACTTGGGGTCCCTGAAGCAGAGTCTGAGGTAGGGTTTCAGGTGCCCTGGGGTTATGGAGAAAGCTCTCAGAGATCTTGGCCAGACATGGCAGGTAATAGGTGTGTCTGGAGCATGAATAACACCTTAGAGTTGGTACCACCTTAGGCAAAAGGGAAAGAATTTTGTTGCTCCTTGTTCATCAGCTGTTGGTTATAAGAAGCCTCAGATGGGGAACACATTTCACTGAGGTGGAGATCTCTGGATGCGAGGGGAGCTGTTAGCCTCTAGTAGGCAGCATTCACAGCAGCTGGGAGGAGGGTGCACTTGCTGATAAAAAGGGATCATGGTGTGCTACCAATAGAGTCTTCTCCTCTGCCTCAGGACATGAGGGATTGTGATGTACTGGTACTGTCCAGCATGGGCACGAGTGGCATCTCTTTAGAGATTCACACTGTGAGAAGAGAGGCCAAAATAAGGGCTGTTTCATGTTAATGTCTCTAGTAAAAAGTTTGCTAGGAAGAACATAACATTTGTAGAACAGGATGTGTGGATGGCCTAACTATTACCTCATGAATTGAGAGCTAGTACTACATACTTTTTGGAAGACTCAGAAGCAGACCTTGATGGTAAACTCCTTTGGTCACAAACAACAGAATTCATTACTGGGTAACTTCAGCACATTAGAGTCATAGGAGGGAAAGTGGATGAGCTCATGGAAATGAAGAAAGATCATTGGGGCTACTCCAGAAATCAGCAGCAGAATTATGTGGACTGCCTTCTAGAGTAGTTCCATAATCCTCAGCTACAAGCAAACTGTGGTCTCTATATGTCTGTCTTTCCCTCTCTTTTTAATTAGACTTTTATTTTGGAATGGTTTCAGATTTCCTTAGAAGATACAAAAACATTGGAGAGTTCCTGAATCCAGTTTCCCCCATTTTTAACATTTGTTATAACCAATGAACTGAAAGGGACACATGATTTAAACTTTATAGTTTGTTCAGATTTCCTTTGCTTTTACTTAATGTTCTTTTCTGTCCAAGATCTGACCCAGGACACTGCTTTGCAATTAGTAGTCATGTTTCTCTAGGTTCTCTAGACTGAAATTCTTAGGCTTATCTTGTCACTGATGACCTTGACACATTGAGTAGCAATGGCGAACTGTGTTGGAGAATGCCATTCACCTTGTGTTACCTTTTAATTGTGGCCCCACTCAAGTTCTGTGTCTTCCTCTGTGGATCACTTGGCCACAGCCCAGGACATGGTGAGGCAGGACAAACCTGGGGATCACTGCGAACCCCTTCACTGCTTTGAACTGTAATGGTCAAATCAGGGTTCCCTCCCTGGGCTACAAAACCCAGGAGGATGATTTTGCAGAAATGGGCAAAATAAGCAACACAGAACTAGCCAAAAGTAAGCAGTTATGGAGAGGAAACTTGAATGATTCTGACCAGAATCAAATATGGCACTGCTACATGTTTTATTCCCTGTGCCCAACCTTAAAATAAGCCACATGCTCGAAATTATTTCCCTTTGGCTAGTCATTTTGATTGTAGTATCATTGCCTATAGGTTTTTTTTTCGTGAATGAAATGGCAAAGCCTCAGACTATGGTTTCCTCCCAATTACAAAATTCAATTGATTTGTTATTTCTTTCATTTCTCTCCCCATTCCAGCTCTCAAGATTACAAAACAATTAATGTGCAAGATCTTTGGTTGAAAACAACTGCTGAGGAAAATTCAGAAATTCAGCTGATTTTTAAATAGGTCATTTACACAGCAAAGACCAGTGGTACTCATTGAACTGAACAGACTCAATGAGCTCATTGACTCATGCCTTTATTTAGAAAACAAAGAATTCATCCAGGAAAGCAATTAAACTCTGGCCTGTTTAAAGAAATCTGCTGGCTTCTTATAAACTGAAAAATCACATAGGGTGTAGAGGTTAAGAGGGTTCAGTCTATGCTTCTTTGTGGCTACATCATGATTTCAAACAGAAACAACTTTGCTGTATATGTCAAAATTAGACAAGATAAAAAAGCATTTTCAGCTAGCTAGTTATTTGTCTCTCTGCTCACTCTTGCAGAGAAGCAAAGAAGCCAAAGTTTCAGTCTATTATTTTTATTTTGATTATAGTTTTGTTTAGATATAATTCACTAAACAAAGATTTACCAATTCACTTGTTTTGATGTCATCCACACAGTTGGAAACTCTCGTCACAATCAAGTTTAGAATTTTCTCATTGCTTGCTCAGAAAGACTCCTATACCCCTTGGCAGTCACTTCTAACTTCTCATTATACCAGCGATGATGACTCTTTTAGAACTTTCAGCGATACAAACAGCCTGCTGTGGCATGCATGCCATAGGTTCGCTACCACTGTACAATTCCCTCACTTCTACACAACCATTAGTCTACTGTCCGCTGGTGAAAAGGAGGTATTAAAGTTTCCCACTATTACTGTGTTGGAGATTATCTCTCCCTTTAGCTAAGTTTTTGTTTTATAAAATTGGGTACTCTGATATTAGGTGGATTGTAGATTTATGATTACTGTATCTTGAGGAATTGATCCGTTAATCATTATTGAATGACCTTATCTCTTTTTATTGTTTTGTTTTTTCCTTAAGTCTATTTCATTAGATGTATGTGTATATACATCTGGTTGCTTTAGGATTCTATTTGTTTGGAACATCATTGTGTGTCGTTTTATATTCAGTTTGTGCTATTACTAATGAAGTGATTTTCTTGTAGGTTACACATTGTGGAGTCTTTTTTTTAAAATCCATTTAGTCCGTGTAATTTAATTGGAGAATTTAGTCCATTTACATTCAGATTTATAATAGAAAGAAACAGATTTGGGGTTGGGGCTGTAACCAAAGTGAGATTGGGGTTCAGTTTCATTTTTTGCCTGTGGATAACCAGTTGTTCTAGTATAATTTGTTGAAAAGAATATTCTTTCCCCAACAAAGAGTTAGTTTTAGTTCCTCCAGTTAGGTCTATGATTCACTTTTAGGGGCTTCTTCTTTGCATACACTGTAGTGTTTTACTTTGCAGCCCTGCAGATTGAACCTAGGGGGCACTCTACCACTGAGCTGCATCCCCAGCCCAGTGACGTATCTATTTATGTAAATATATTTATTTATTTACACTTTAAAAAATTGAGATAGGGATCAGGGTCTTGCTAAGTTACCCAGTCTGGCCTTGAATTTGCTATCCTCCTGCCTCAGCCTCCTGAGTGACTGAGATTACCATCACACCTGGCTGAGTTCATTTTTATATAATGTGAGGCAGGGGTTAGTTTCATTCTTTTGTCTGTGGATAACCAGTTGTTCTAGCATAATTGGTTGAAAAGATATTCTTTCCTAACTGAATTATTTCAGTACCTTGTTGAAGAACAATTGAGGGTAAATGTGAGGGCTTATTTCCGTACTCTCAATTCTGTCCCATGGATTTGTATGTCTATTCTTATGTCAGTACGGTACTACCTTGTTTATCATAAATTGTAGTTGTTTTGAAATTGAAAAGTTTCTTTGTACTCAAGCATATGCGGCTCTTCTGAGTCTTTTACATTTCCATATGAATTTTAGACTAGTGTATTAATTTCTGCCAAAGGGGAAGCTGGAATTTTAATAGAGATTTTATTTAATCTGTAGATCAAGTTGAGGAGTATTACCATCTTAATAATGTTAAGTCTTCTACTCCATGAACACAAGATATCTTTTCATTAAATTAAGTCTTCTTTAATTTCTTTCAACAATTTTTAAAAATTTTTTATACTACAAGTCTTGTACTTCTGTTGCTGAATTTGCTCCTGTGTGGAATTGTTTTTTAATTTCATTCTCAGATTGATCATTGTAGTCTATAAAATATAATTATTTCTTTCGTATTGATTTTGTATACAGCAACCTTGCTAACTCATTTATTAACTCTATATGGTTGTCATTGGGCAAGAATGCTATTCTCAAAATTATGTCGTCTGCTAATAGAAATATTTACACTTCTTCCTTTCTAACATGGATATTTTTATATCTTTGTCTTGCCTAATGGCTCTGAGTAGGATGCCTCAATAAAATATTACATAGAAGTGGGAAAGTGTACATACTTTGTTCTTGACTATAAGGGGAAACCTTTATTTTTCACCGTTACAGATGGTGTTAATTTTTTTTGGTGGTTGCTCTTTGTTGAGTGTTTTTATCAGGAAAGAGTGTTGATTTTGTTAAATGCTTTCTTTCTATGTATATTGAGATGGTCATGTGGCTTTGTCTTTTATTCTATTAATCCTTATAAAATATTAAATATCTATTAAATAATATTTATTAAACATTAAACTCCATTAAACATACATATTTAATATTTCATCCATTAAATTTATTAATATTTATACAATATTAAATAATTTATTAAATTATATTGTATAAAGCAATTTATATTAAATAATATCAATGTTTAATATTTTTATAATATTTATTAAATATTAATCTTTATTCTATGTATTGCATTGATTGATATTTATATTTCAAACCCACATTTCATGCCTGGGATAAATCTCATTTGGTAATGATGTATATGCCTTCTATGCTGTTAGATTTGTTTTTATCAATAGTATGTTGAGAAATTTATACCTAGTATGCGTAAGAGTATTGTTATATAATTTTCTTGTTATAGCTTTGTCTGGTTTTGAAATGAGAGTAATGCTGCCTTATAGAATGAGTTGGGAATTTCTCCTCTTGATTTTTTAGAAGAGTTTGGGAAGGACGGATGTTAAATCTTCTTTAAACTTTTAGTAGAATTCACTAGTAAAACTACCTAACTGTGACCTTTCTTTGTTGTAAGATTTTTTGCTTACTAATTCAATCTCTGTATTTCTTGCAGTTCTATCCTACTGTCTATCTGTTCTCTAGTAAGTTTGAGTAGTTATATCTTTCTAAGATGCTCATTTCACCCAGGTTATCTAATCTATTGGTATACAATTATGTATTGTTCCCCTTATAATTCTGTTTATTTTTGAAGGGAAGGTAGCAGTGTCTCCTATTTTATTTCAAATTTTAGGCACTGGAATTTTTTTTATTATTATTCTGTTTTAGGAAATACTTGTCAATTTTGTTCTTTTCATGTACCACCTTTTGGTTTCACTAAATTTTCTCTAATATGTGTATATATATATATATATATATATATATATATGTATTGCGAATCAAACTCAGCGCCTTGCACTTACTAGGCAGGCACTGTGCCACTGAGCTACATCCCTGGCCCTCTCTATTGTTTTTATATTCTTCATTTCATTTGCTTTATCTGTAATGTGTATTTTATCTTTCCTTCTCCTATTTTGGATTTAGTTTGTTTTTTCTTTTCTAATTTTTTAGAAGTAGAAAGTAGCTATTCACTTGAGCTTTTAATTCATGTATTCAACAGACATTTTTGAACATTCAATAAACACAAACACTTTCCATATTATTCAGGTTCTCTTCCTTGAACTTTACATAAACTGTTCTATTTCTCTTTTTTCACATAGGAAATTACAACCATAAATTTCCCTAAAGCACTGCTTTATCTGAATTCCATGGATACATTGTGTTTTTATTTTCACTTATCTCAAAACATTTTAAAATTTTTCCTGTGATTTTGATTTTGACCCATTGATTTTTTTATGACTATGTTGTTTAATTCCTTGTTCCTACGTATTTGTGAATTTTGCAAATTTTCTCATCACTGATTTCTAATTTAATTTTATTGTGGTTGAAACACATACTTTGCATGGTTTCAATCAATTTAAATTTACTGAAACTTGTCTTATGACCTAATATATGGTCTTCCTGGAGAATGTTCCAGATGTGCTTTGGAAGAATTTGTATTCTGCAAGGTCCTGGTGAAGTTTGTTAGGTCTGGTGGTTTCTACTACTGTGCAGATCTTCTATTCCCTTGTTGATATTTGATCTAGCTGTTCTATATATTACTGGAAGTGGAGTTGAAGTCTCCAATTATTATTCTTGTCTATTTCTTCTTTCACAACTATTCATTTTGTTACTTTTTGCACCATGCATTTTGGAGCCTTGTTTTAAAGTGCATATATCATATATGTCATTATATCTTCTTGATGAATTAACACTTTTATCATTACAAAATATCCTTCTTTGACTCTAGCAACACTTTTTGTTTGAAGTCCATTCCAAATGATGTAAGTATAGCCATGCTAGCTCTCCTTTTGTGAATAGTATATTTTTTTCCATATTTTTATTTTCAGCCTAATAAAGTGTTTAAGTTTACATGTGTCTTTTGTAGGCTGCATATAGTTAAATAATTCTTCTTTAAAATATCATTCTGCCAATTTGTGTCTTTTGATTGGAGTGTTAATTCATTTACATTTAATGTAATTACTGATGCAGTATGATTTATGTCTGCCATTTCAATATTTGTTTTCTATGTGTTCTGTCTGTTTCTGATCTTTGCTCCATTACTGTCTTCTTATGTGTTAAATAGATATAGTCTAGTTTTCCAACTTAGTTACATTGTTGTTTCCTTTACTATGTACTGTTCATAATTTTTCCCAATTGTTGCCTTAAGAATTCCATTTACCCTCCTAATTTTTCTGGTACATTGATTATGACAATTCTACAGGTGGATTTCTTTGAGCTTATCCTACTTGAAGCTTGTTGAGCTTCTTGACTGTGTGGAGTAACGCCTTTTATCAATGTTGGGAAATTTTCAGTCATTATTTCTTTAATTACTCTTTGTGACTCGCTTTCTTTTTCTTTGTGTCTGGAATTTCCACTAGGTATATGTTGGTTCTTATGCTTTATTCATTTTTTTCATTCTTTTTTCTTTCTTTCAGACTGAGCAATCATAATTGTTATATTTTTAACCTTGTTTCTTTTGCCAGTTCAAATCTGCTGTTGAGCGAATTTTTTTCATTTTAGCTTTTTTTTATTTTACAGTTCCAGAATTTCTATTTCATTCTCTTTTATAGTTTAAAATTTTCTTTGTTGGTATTTTCTATATGGTGCAATTTCATTTTCATTTTTCTTTTAGCTCTTGAAATGTGTCCTCAGTTTTTAAACATACTTAATGTACCTGGATTTTTTTTTTCCTCTAAAACTCTTATCCATGTCTGGTATTCTTGAAGGAGAATTTTTAACTGACTGCTTCTATTGCCTCCGTGATAAGAATTTTCTTACAATTTTTTTGTTTCTTTGAATGTTGCATAATTTTTTGTTGGCATTGGAAACTAGGATTTAAAAAAATGCACTATGGCAACCTTGGGAGATTTTTATACCTATTTAGGGTTAATTGTTGCTACTTTTTGTGGTTGTTCAGTAACTTTTCTGAACTAATTCTGCAATGTCTGAATTCTTTGTCCTGGATACTCACTGATGTCTCTGCTTATTTAGTTTAGTAGTGTGCTAATGATTTGTGCAGAGATTCCCTAAGCATGTGGAACCATGCTCAATAGTTCCCTGTGTGTACTGAGACACGCCTTCGATGCTCAACTCAAGCAGTTGACAAATCTTTACTTTAATTTCCACAGAGTTTCAAGATCTGTGGAGGTGAAAGTTTACAGCCCTCTCAGGTCTTTCCTGGGCATGACACTGCTAGGGGCCTGCCCACAGCCCTCTGCCTAGTCAGAGCTTTTCAAAGCTCCCCATGCGGGATGCATCCCCCAGCTCCTCCTTTAAACTTTTTGATTACTATTGCTGTTGTTAAGCTTTTTGATTTAAGCTATTTGATTAAATGGTACTCTTGGCACCATTTGTTTTATGCTGCCCCAGGCAGTCAGGATGTTAAACAACTGTCTCTGATTATTTTTGACAAATGTTCCTAAAGAGAAGGCTATCTTCACAGGAAAATCTCCAAATCACATCAAATAAAGACAGCTTCAGGATTTGAATAGTGTGTGCCCTATGGATGTTTTGAAATGTCACACTGAACCCCATTGTGTCAGTTATGGTTCATTATAAAAACAGATTTAAATATATATATATATATATAAAATATATATATTACATATAGAGTTAAATCTGAAGCTTCTCCAAAGAAGCAGAGGCCAGCCTTCCCTCCTTGTTCCCTTTGTATTCCATTCAGGCTGCCAGCCTGTGGCTGGTGCCACTCACGCCCAAGGTGGGTCTTCCATCTTCAGTAAATCCCTCCAGCCACTACTGTGCAAAATCAGTCTGCGGGACATTTGGCACCACACCTAACTCTCACCCTCATTTATGTGTAGAGCTAGTGCATAGTCACAAACAGGTAACTATAGGCACATGAACACACACACCACAATAAAGACAACTTACATAAAATAGAATTTCTTTACAAAATGGGATTGTTGTTTATACATTATCCTGCAGCTTAGTTTGCCACTTTAAATATCCCCAGTGAGGACTGTTCCGGTGGTAACATTGCTAAGGAAAGAAATAACTAGCTCTGCCGCTAGACTGCCTGAACTCAAATCCTAGCTCTACCATTTACTAACGGCGGGATCTGGGAAGTTACTTAACTTTGCTAAACTCTAATATTTTGTGTCAAATCAGGGTAGTAATAGTGCTTATTTCTTACAATTTGAAGAAAATAAAATGATAAGAAAAATGCAAAGCACCTTTCTCAGTGCATGGACTATACCGAATGTTACTGAACGTTGGCTGACTTTAGCCCTGTTCTTTAGAGACTGCATGATATTGGATAATAAGAATTAACTACTGTATGAATTATTTATTAATTCATCTGTATGTGGACATTTAGGTTGCTTCTTCTGTGGTTTGTGGGTTTTTGTTTTTGTTTTTGGTTGATTTGGATTGGTATTATAATCAGTGCTAATAAAAATGTCTGTTACATAGTTTCTTAAGTGAAATTATTGGATAAATAGGTTTTCAATTCTGATAGAGATTTCCAAAGGCCCATACTAATTTACCTTCTCATTAGCAGTACACACATGCTCTATTTACCTTTTTCTATATGTTGCCTTATGATGTTGCTCCTGTGTGTTTTGGTGGAACAAGTAGTTTGGCTCAGACAAGGCTAGTGCAGGAGAAAGACACCATGAGAGGGACATCGTGGTCACTTAGGCAGCAGACCACTGCGAGGTCCTTTCTGTGTTCTTGGTCTGCAAAGTCTTTTTCAGAGGTTTCAAGTCACACTGTGCTCTGGAGGTCACTGCTTGTGAGCAACCAGGAGTTCTTCTTGGCTTCCACAGCCCCCACAGAGTCAGTCCTTGCAGCTCTCAGAACCACTGGCTTTGCCCTTTGCCCATTTGTGCCAACCCAGCTCCCCGCCCTATCACATAGTCATAGATGTGCCCCCTTGGCTCCCTGGACTCAGCTACCTGACATGGCCTGGGGTGTTCTTTGGGGAAACGAGGCCATCTCCAACCACTGAGCTCAACTCCAGTCTCTCATGTACCCTAAGTGCACTAGCAGCTTGTGGTGCTACTGGGAAGTAGTGGAAGCTTTAGGAGGTGGAGCCTAGTGTAAGAAGTTGGGTCATTAGGAATGGAAGCCCTTGAAGGGAATATTGGGACCCTCGTCCTTTTGTTTATATCTCTTTGCCTCCCAGCCACCATAAAACAAACAAAACTGCCACATACTCCTCACCATGATGTTCTGCCTTGCAACAGGCCTAAGAGCAATGTGTACAAAGGACCATGGACTAAAACCTCTGAAACCATGAACCAAAGCACATTTTTCCCTCTTTAAGTTGATTTTTTTTTCAGGTATTTTGTGACAGAGCTAACACAAAAAGGTATATAATGTGGAGACTCTCCTCCTACATCTCCTAGTGACCAGCTTCTCTTTGCTAGGAAAAACTACAGTTAACCAACCTCTTGCGGATATTATCAGAGATATTCTGTACATACCCAACTGTTATGGTTGAAACACTATATCAACTTGAAAAGTTTAACTGAGAGCCAGGATCCTTACTTTACAAACATTCTCATCCTGTGCAAGAGGAGGGCACAGAGATTTTGTGAGTGCTACACTCACCCTGGAGGGATGGGGGTGGCCTGTGTACAATATAAGGGAGGAGAAGAGGCTTGTTTTGCCCTTTTTCTCTGGCTGCTGCCTTGACATGTTGCCCCAGTGCCACACCACCCTGCCTTGCAGCCAGCTGATTATGGACTGAAACTTCCAAAAACTGTAAGTTAAATAAATCTTTCCTTCCTTAATTCTGGGTACTGGGTATTTTGTCCCAGCAACGAGAGAAAAGTAACCAAGACAACAACATATACATGTATGTTCTGTGCATACATATGTGTACAGAAACAAAAAGTTTATGCAAAAGTAGCACATTTCATGCAGTATTGAATACTTCCCTTTTATTTCCTATTATCATGAATCTAATTTTATATCATTGTAAAATTCTGTTTCTTATTTTAGTACCACTGTTGATTTCCTTTGGATCCTCATGTCATTATTTGAGCAATCCTTCATCTAGGAATGGACGTTTGGGTTGCTTCCAGTCTGTCTTTAGTTGAAACAACACTGCAGTTAAGCTAAGAGTAACACTACATTTTGTGTGTGTATAAATGTATCTATGTGATAAAACTCTGGAAGGGAGATGGCTGTGCCAAAGGGCACAAATGTCTTCTTATTTGGACAGGTGTACCTGAGTTTCCTGCCTTCGGGGTTGTACCAATTGACACTCCCCCCAGCACCAGTTAGAAGTGTCTGTTTTCTAGCCCCTAGCTACACAGGGGATTATCAGACCTGATCTTCTTCACCATCTTGATAGGTGAAAACGTGGTGAACTTGATCAAGTCTGACAGCAGAGGCTGGAGAAATGACACCAGTGTCCAGGCCTGGAAAGCCTCCGGTTCTCCCCAGCTGAGACCAGCATACTACGTGCTTCCCTGCACGGCCCTGAGGCCTCCTGGAGGTACAGCTGCAAAAGTCTGATTTTTTCAGCTGTATCTCTCTCTCTCTCTCTCTTTCTCTCTCTCTCTCACTTCCTCAGGGATGGATGAAATGTAGGCCCTTGCAGCTGAGGAGACCAAGTCTAGGGGCATTTAAGGACAGGACAGCAGCAGTGAGCTACTACAGTTTCTTGCTTACTCTGAGAGGTAGAGGGACGAAGGCATGACTGCATTTTCAGGGCACATTACAGTCACGCCTTCTGATGGTTTTGCACTTGACACTCATCAAATCTCTCCTGGTAATCTGAGTAACAACTTTACAGAAGGAGAGGGCATCCAGCTTCTCATATTAAAAATGTACCAGTTTGCTTGGATGTTAGCTCTGCCTGTCTCACTTGACTGGCCACTGTTCTGCTTCTTCCCAGCAGGTTTACTTCACAAGTAGCAATTCCTTGCTCCCAAACAGATGACCCCTAACTTAATGATGGTTCGACTTAATGATGATGCAGAACAATACTTAACTCAATAGCAGCTGTGGAAGAGCCACAGCCCCTGTGGTCGACCATGTGACCACAAAGGGGAAACAATTGATACTCCACAGAGTTCTTTGCTCCTGAGCTGTGACGTTCACACAGTAGATCGGCTGTACTAAATGCATCATTTTCCATTCAGGATAGACTTACTGGGTTGTAAACCCCTCATTAGGAGCATCCATAGTTCCTTAAGTGCATCCGTTTTGCTAAAATCAGTATTTTGGGGGAGAGAGAGAGTATGGATCCTGGAATCTTTCCATGGGAGTTGAGATGGAGAGACCTGGGTAAGAAGAGAAGGGAGATTTAAGTTTATTCAGATGTTTTGTTTTCAAAAAGTTTAAAGTCACCAGGCATGGTGGCACATGCCTGTGATTCCAGCACTGAGGAGGCTGAGGCAGGAGGGTCACTGCAAGATTGGGGCCAGCCTGGGCTACGTAATGAATTCAAGGCCAGCCTGAACTAGATAGTGAGACTCTGTCTCAAAACAAAAACAAAAACAAAAACAAAACAAAAAGTTTAAACTGATTCTCTCAGTGCAGATGGGGATGGCATCATAGAGTTATGGCTATGCTTTTTGTATGCTGGTTATTTTCTTTTCCTTCTATTTTTTTCTCACTTTTGCAGCCTCATAATGGTGACGTTCATCATAGAAATGTCTGTCCTAATGATCAACAAGAGGAACCAACAATGAGCAGTGAGAAATTTCTAATATCCAGTTCCTAACAGATCCTGTCCTAAGCCTTCCATCCTGGGTTGCCTGCCTAGGATTTCATTCAGATCACAACTCTAAGGAAGTAAGAAGGGCCCTGAGCCCACTCGTCTTTGGGGACTTTACAGACTGGGTCATAGGAGGTGATAACCATTTTTCAGGAACAAATTTGGCCATTAGAAGATTGTGTCCTAGGTGTCAGTTAAAGAATATGACTGGGAGTTGGGGTACATATAGTTTCTGATTAAGATCAAGAAAGAGAAAACAGAGACATACGATTTGGTGGGAGGGCTGCATATTTCCTTTTCCTCATTCTCAAATTTAAAATCCTATCCTCTGGTTGATTGCCTGGGCTGCTGCCTAGCTGGACAAAGAGGAATCAAGCTGACTTGAGAGATATTTTGGAGGAAGACTTAGGAAAGCCTCCCCCTAACCCTTCCCCAGGATTCATTTGATTAATGGAAAGGAAGAAAATTGGCCACATAGGAGGTGGGAGTAAATCCAACACTGAAACCTTGATCAGAAAAGTGGCCGGATTGTTGTGTGATGAAGTAGCCACAAATTGTAGGTGAATTGAAAAGTCAACTTTAGAGGAATAACAGTGAGCTACCTTTTAATGCTTGTTTATTAGTCAGCTTTCCTGTTGCTGGATACAATACCTGACACCCACAATTTAAAGGAAGGGAGGTGTAACTTGCCTTACATTTTTAGGGAATTCAGTATATGATCAGTTGGTGCTTCTAAATCACATGGTCAGGTACAGGAAGGGCAATGACCCCACTCCTCTGGTACCAATTTTCTGTATTAGTCAGCTTTTCTGTCACTGGACACAGTAACTAACATTCATAGCCTAAAGGAGGAGAGGTTCAATTTGGCTCATGTTTTAAGGGGAGTCAGTGCATGGTCAGCTGGTTCCAAGGAGGAGACATCATGGTAGAAGGGCCTGGAGGAGCAAGGATTCTTAATCCACAGTGGCCCTGAAGCAGAGCATAGGAATAGTGCTAGAGGGGAAGGGGCAAGGGACCAGGAACAGACCCAAAAGTCATGCCTCTGTGACCCACCATACATTTCTCCACTTGAGGAAAGCATTGCTGCCTTGGGTGGTGCAAAAAGCACTTGATCTGGAGCCAACAACTCTGTCTACTATTCTCCATTCTGTGCCCTTGGATATATCATATGGCTTCCCTGAGTTTTTTTTTTTTTTTTTTTTTTTTTTTTTACCTGAACAGCAGAGGTTGTTACTTACTTCCCAGAGAATTGAAAAGATAAAATATAATAATCTGGGCAAATGGAAACCTATTACTAACATCAGAGTCCTAAGCATGGTGCAGAGCCAAGACTTAGTCCCTGCTTTTCTGAGACTCTGTTCATTAAGCAAGTGAGTCTATGTGTTTGAGGCAGAAATATCTCAAAGGGTCCATTTAACTTGTCAGAATCATAAAATTAAATAAACTTTGGCACATTGTTCCTAAAATGCTTTAACACACACTGAGTCTTTTTTTTTTAGAGCAAATCCCATGTGTTTCTAAGAATACATCCAGTTTTAACATGCTATGAGTCTATTTTTTCAAAATTTATTAATATCTAGAGGATTCTACTAAAAGTAACTGCTAAAGCCATACTATATAAAATAAGTTTCCTTTTAGACACTATGCCCTATGTACATAAAGTACCTCCTTCTAGATGAAAATCTATGGCAAGAACTTTGACTTAAAGAACCAACTTTTGGCCTCAGAAGAGAATCTGACTAGCAGCTCTGCCATTTCCAACCATATTTAAACAACTGTTTTTGCCAATTATTTGGCAGTGTCGCCTTCATTGCAAAAGATGCCTGGTGATGAGAGACGTGAGCACAATCTCAGCCTGCAGAATGAGCACTTGACAAGGTGATGATTCGTGTGGGTAACACAGAAAGAAGGTGTGGAGCAACAGAGAAAGAAGAACACCTCTATGCTGAGTTGGGAAAGCGGACCCAGAACGTCAAAACTCACATAAATTGGTCATTCTAAAATTTTTGAGAGTTTAGTAAAAGAGAGGGAGACTGTTTACAGAAAAATGTATGGCCACGTGTCCCCAGAAAAGTTTGGATGTAATTTGATGGGAAGAGGAGGTGACAGGTATGGGGGAGAGGGAGCAAGGGAGAGAGACACAGAGAGAGGAAGAGTAGAATCTTGGTTAAGGCAATGTCTATGCTTATGCCTTAACTTTAGTCCCGGACTTCAGGCACCTGCAGGACTGGCTATCTCATTTGCAGGACCCAGTGCCAACGAAAACTGAAAACTGTAGGGGCCCTTTGTTCAAAAGTTATTTAGAGTTTTGAGAAAGTAGTGGCAGAGCATTCAAGTTTGGGGCTGCTCTGAAAGCGAGGCCGTGTGTGTCTGCGTGGACCACACGTTCGTGGAGTTGATCTTGGCACGCGAGGCAAAGGCCACGGTGGACTCTTCTGGTGTGGTTTTGAAACCATGGCCTTGTGAAATATTTTGCACTGGTACATATTTGGTGAACTTTGTATTCTAATTAAACAAAAATTTCAATCCAAGCTTCATATATTTATGATGGACACTTTAAAAAAGGAAGGAAGAAATTTAAACAGAGAAAACGGTATCAACAAAAGTCAATCTGTTTTCCTACTTATACTGGTGTTGAACTATTGAACTGCTAGGCGGAAATGCAGCCGCTCCCCTCACTGTAGATGGCTGTGGGCAGATCAGCAGAAACCTGTTATTTGGCAGCAGGCCAAGTATCCTGGCTCTACCAGGCCAGCTGCACTGGGCTACCTGAGGTGTGTCACTTTTAAAGTATGACATATTTAGGAAATGTGACCCCTTTAATGCTTCATATATATTTATCAAAATAGCACGTGCATATAGTGTAAAATGAAAAAAAAATACACTTCCCAAAAAGTTATATGAAAAACAGCCACCCTCCACCTTCCAACCTCAGCTCTCAGGCTGGCTTCCTGGACTTTCAACTCTCAGGCAGTTTCTTACGGTCTTTACCATCGTCTTTCCAGATGAGAGGCAATATTTGAATTTATCAATTTTCAGCACTGTCTGTTGACTTCCTCGAAGGAGATAGCTGTTATTTGTAGAAACTCATTATTTTTTGGACATGCCTCATATTGGTAATTTTCTGCATAGTTCCCAAGATAGAAGTCATAAAAATTACATCTCAGTCTCCCTCGTTGCTGGGGTGCAGGAATGTCATTTAGACCTCACCAAACAGATGCACCTGCTGAAAGTTTTGATTCCAGAGCGAACTGTTGAGGAAGGGGGAGTGGGGATACTTCTGCTGACCTTGGTGCCATCTGGTCTCGCTTTTGGGAGGAGAAAGGGGCGGGTCCTCTGATACATGGCCCAAGTGACAGCAATGTGACACGCTGGCTGCACCGTGGGCATTGACACTGGAGGTGTGGGATTCTGCCGAAACTCAATGGTGTGCCTGGGCATTGCTCCCTGAGGGCCTGGAGAGCTACTTGATATCATTAAACAGTCTCACTTCCTGCTCTAACAAGACATAGTAGAGCTTGTTTGCAACTTGTAGCTTTGGTCTTCACGTTTAGCAGGTGAAGCTGTGGCTTTTTACCTTTGACGTGGTCTTGCGTTGTGTCGCCGTCATTAGTTTTGATTAAATTAGTCTTCAGTGTTTACATTATTGTGACCTTGCAACAGCTGTCCAGTGTTGAACCAAGCTGCATGCTAGATGTTTTAGGATGTTAAAATAAGTCTTTTTTTCCCCTCAATTGAGACATGCACTCCACGAAGATCCCAATGAGAGTCATATCCTAGAGTGAGGCATGAGGTCATTGAGCAGGATTGTGATGGAGAGTTCAGTAATCAGATTCTGCCCCCAGCTCTAGTCTATGGAAAGAGGCTGGAGAGGCATAGTGAGTTGGAGATTAGGTGACTATTTTGGAGGGACCAATCAGAGTACTGAGACTCCTAGCACCAGCACTCTCCTTTCCCCTGACAAGCACACCTCCCAGACAGGATGGGAAGCACTGTACAGTGGTACAAGAATTCAATTCATTTCACGATTCTGGTTGCAAACCGAACTGGTTGTGAACTGAGTCAGATCCCCTCTAAGGTTCAATGGAAATAGGGTTAACCTGTTATGACTCCTACAAACTTGGTTGCAAACCATTTCTGGCTGTGAACTGAATCAAATTTTCCAGTAAGGTTCAACGTGAATAAGGTTAATCTGTTCTGAGCCATATCTATTTTTTAACAACAAAAATATGAAACAAAGTACAGTACAACACAGCATAAAGAGAGAACACTAACTTTGTTGAGGCACCTTCAGGCACGGAGGACAGGAACGTGGGCAGGGAGGAGGTTATTGTTTGCGGGGAGAATCCCCGTTCAGAAGGACATCGCGGCACCTCCTCCAGGGGTTTCCTGTTTTCTTTGTCTCAGCTTCAGGATCAATTTTGACCATAAAAAAAAAAAATCTGTCTAATGTCACTAGTCTTTTTCCTGTGTTACATAACTCTGTGGTAATGAAAGACCATGTTGTAGTTCATCAGACTCAGCACTCTCTTTGTTAGTTTATGTTGGGGTGGTGTTTCTCAAAGAGATCCCGGCATGCATTCCATTTTTCCATAATGGATTTTATCACATCACTGCTCACCTCCTCCTGTCTTCCTCTTCCTTGATAAGAAGAGGAACGCTCCTCAACAAGCGCCACCTGCCGCTCACGCTGGAGTTCAGGAGTTCTTCCACTGTCACCTCCTCCTTAATGTCCCCAAGAAGCTCCTCTGTGTCTGCACCATCGACGCCCAGGCTCATCCTCTTGCTCACGGACACAATCTCCTCTACTACCTTTCAAAGTCACGCTCAGTGACACATTTTCCTCCAGGCTGAGGCTAAGGTCTGGTATGTGACATCTTCCTAGGCTTTGTCAGTGAGGTTGTTGCAGTGGAGGACATTGAAATGTCTCTCCCAGGACTCTTTCCAGAGTCAAGGTCATCTCTTCAGTGACATTAAAACACCTGGTGGAAAGCATCTTTGTGTATAGCATCTTGAATTTGCACATTACTTGCTGGTCCATGGGCTGCAGAAGACGTGGTGTGTGTGTGTGTGTGTGTGTGTGTGTGTGTGTGACTTCACTTTTAAGAAGTCATCCTCAGCATCCATACCATCCGCCAAGGCTGGAGGGTGTGCTGGGGCACTGCCTATTAGAAGACAGTTTTCAGGCAGTAGGTTGTCAGAAGGGTATTTCTTAACAGTGAGTGTGAGCACCTCATGCAGCCATTCCATGGATGACTGCCTTGTGACCCAAGGTTTCTCACAGTGTATTCCTTGAACACACAAGAGGTCCGGGAATGGTACATCAGTAGTGGCTTAATCTTCAGATTGCAGTCGCATACAGCAAGAGTCAATCTGTCCTTCATGGGTTTGTGCCCCAGCAGTGCCTTTTCCTCCTACATGATATAGAGTCTACTCAGCGTCTTCTTCCAGAAGAACCCCATTTCATCACAGCTGAACACTTGTTGAGAGACATATCATTTTGCCTTCATGAATTTCGTGAATTCTTTCTTGTAGGCTTCTGCAGTGGCCTTGTCAGAACAGGAAGCCTCACCAGGTTATATCATACTGTAGATGGCTTTTCTCCTGTGGAATTTATCAAACCACTCTCTGCTGGCTTTAAGTTCATCACTTGTCATACTTGCAGAGGGATTTTCTTGCAGTAAATCACTGTGCAATTTCTTGACTTTTTTACAGATCCTAGCTTTACTAATGCTGACACCTCGGGCTGTTTCTTCTTTAACCACACTAACAAAAGTTTCTCCACCTCTTCCAGCACTCGTGCCCGCTGCTTGGTTCACACTGTTACTCCTTTTGCCACAGCAGCTCCTTCGATGGGATCTTTATTCTTCAAAATAGTCAAGATGGTTGACTTTGCCATTTTATACTTTGAGGCCAAGTGGGTCACACGAATACCATGCTCATGCTTTTCTACAATTTCCTTCTTCAGTTCAATGGTTATTTTCTTCAAAACTTTCTTTTTACCATTCTCACTCTGCACTTTCTTGGTGTATCCATTATTGCTTTGTGCATTTTTGTCGCTTTCATTACTACTCTGCACGTTCTGGTTACCTCCATCACTACCGTTCACCTTCATTACCACTCTGCACTTTCTACCACCATGCCCGCTCTTCACTTTCTTGGGAGCCATGCTGCATTGAATAAGAATGTGAAGTACTGTATGTGCTAAAAAGCACATGAGAAAGCTTCACAGCAGTAGGCCCAGGGCTGTCTGTGACCACAGTCTTGACTGGAGGAAGCCATGACCACATGTCAGAGCAGACTTCAAAGAGGATCACAGTAGGAGGACAGACCCCCGGTTACCCTGGGCCTGAAGGGGGAATTCTTGAGGGCCAGACAGGGCATGCGATTCACCCGAGTCAACAGAATTACAGGTGAGAAAATTCCAAGTGCAGTGGGATAGGGTGTCTGTGTTCCTTCCGCACAGAAATAGCTTGGCTGTCTTAGGACAGTGACTATCAAATAAGACCTTTCTCCTCTTTCTCACTTCAATTTACCTCTTTTTTCCCCTCTGCTTCCATCCTGAAGGGCCAGAGACCTTGCTGAGCAAACTGAGAGTAAAGAGAAAGAAACATAAGGCTGAGTCTTCCTTCCTTTCTTTCTTTCTCTTTCTTTCTTTCCTTCTTTCTTTCTTTCTTTCTTTCTTTTTCTCTCTTTCTTTCTTTTTCTTTCTTTCTCTTTCCTTCTATCTTTTTCTTTCTCTTTCTTTCTTTTTCTCTTTCTTTCTTTCTTTCTTTCTTTCTTTCTTTCTTTCTTTCTTTCTTTCTTTCCTCCTCTTGCTCTCTTTCTTTCTGGCACTGGAGAGCGTATGTTTTGAAATATTTAGTATGGTACATTTTGTTAAGCGTACTTTAACACAATTTTAAAAAATTTTCAAGTACTCTTCTATCCTTTGATATTTTCTTAGCTTTATTACTTATTTCATGAATTCAAAGATCTCATCTTTCTAAAGAACTAATTTTTCCTTAAAATTTATTTATTTAAAAAATGCATTCTCCTGTTTCCAATAGTATGTCTAGACAGGAATTAGGATTATCTCTAGTTTGTTTATTTTGCTGTTTGTCTTTAATGCTGAGAGTGCTCCTCAGGCAGCGTGTCATACTCAGCTTTCTATTCATACTTGAGTAAGGTAAGGAGGGGCTTTGAAAGGCAGATGTCAAAACTTCACAGATGGGGGACAGCAAGCCAGCTTTTCAAATAGGGATCCCAAAATGTCAACATCTGGTGATTTTTATTCTGAGTCTCAAGGGAAAAGTGTGTTAAATTGCTTTCCAAGATTCTGAGCATGAGGGGTTGAGGTTGGGATGAATACAAGAGTTCCACCATTTGTCAGTAGACTGTTATTTTAGTGCCACATTCCCAACCCAGTTCCCACACTGGCCTGCTTGCTTAGTTGCCTGAGTGTCTTTTGTTGAATTTCTTTAGAGAACATTTCCTGTATCAGACCTGTCTCAGGGCTAGGGCTGGGGTTAGAGATTCAGTGTGTACGTTTTTAAACTATGCTCTATTTTCTGTCTTGAGTCTCGCTTTCACTTTCTGTACATTTGGTGGCCTTTGTCCCTTTCTCAGGGTTCCATGGCATGGGAGGGGGTAGCTCATATGGGGACAAATTTGTGTCTCTATTGTCCTTTCCAGAGCTTTCATTGTTTTTCTACTCATTTTACCACTTTGTCCTTGCAGATTTATATTTCCTTCACTGTCATGTCCATAGAGTTTTGGGAAGAACAACAGGGAAAATATGCAGTTAATCTGTTTGATTAGAAGTCACAACTGTTAACTTAAAAAACCCATCCCCACCTTTAGAGAAATGGCATTCTTGTTTCTGATTCATCGACTTGGAATCATTGCACCCCATTTCATAGGAGCTGGTCATCTTTATTGAAATACTGGGCCAACTTCCAAACTTAAAAAAAAAATCATTTAACTAAACAGCACATGGCAAGCATTTGCAATAACAGAACCGGTCCTAGTTTGTGGTCAACGCTAAAGAACTTTTGTCTGGCTTACATTAGGTTCCTCTTTATCCTCAGTCCAAAACTTCTGTAGTTTTCAAATATTTTCTAGGACATAGTCAGCTATTCTTTTTGCTCAAGTTGGTAGTATGTCGATATCACAGTGCATGTGGGAAACATCACGTGATAGAAACAGCTAAAATTCCTACCCAACGTCTGTCCTCTTTTCTTCCTTACCAATGGAAACTTCCTTTTGTGCTGGGCAGCAATGTTCCCAAATTTAAAGTTAAATCTCCATTTCTTAGTCTTTTTTGGAGGTCAACACCCTGGGGGAGTTCTGGCCAATGAAATGTGTGCTGAAGCTTCTTATAGGACTTCTGGGAAGTCTCTTTTGGATAGTGCTCACTCAGCTGGCACAAACCATTGGATCACAGCCTTTCTCCTCACTCTTACCCAGCCTGTGATGCTATGCTGAGGCTAGAGTGGCCATCAGTGGACCAGCATGAAGACCCAAGCCATAGAGGGAAGATGACTGAAGGACAGAACAAAAAAAGGTTGGGTCTGTCATGGTCCTGCCAGGTCACTACATCAGACCTTACCTCCTCATCTCTGGGCTTTTTATTCTGTAAGAAAATAAAACCTTTAATATATTTAAAGTACTGTTAAGTCACATTTTCAGTTTCTTGCAACTGAGTCCAACCCACGCTGACACGGATTTCCTGTGTCTGTTAAGAGTCTGCTCAGTTATATGTTCAGAGGGGGTGGTGACAGAGGCTTCCATCTGCAAGGACATGGCGGATGCTGCTGGTGCCCTGGCCATCAACCCTTCTTGCTCACCAGTTCTCTGATGCCAGCCTGACTGCCATCTGCCAATACCCGTGACTCTTTGCTGGAGGGCTGCCTCCAGCCACGGATTCCACTCTGTTTTCCACATGGGGCAGGAGAGAGAGCCCCAGGGAGTTCTGGCCCCTACCTCCTCCTGGCGGGGAGTCCTTGAGGGACGGAGTTGGTGTGTAGCTACCTTGGCTCCCTGGCCTCTCAGGTGGGGCAGGTTCCGGGGTGTGCCAGTGGTGTGGAGCTCCAGTTGCTCTCTGTAAACTGGCATGGACTTTACTGGCTCTTCCCTTCTATCTCAAGTCCCCACTACCTTACCAGGGCAGCAGGGGCAGCTGGGTACTAAGATCTCTTTATCCATGTTTGCTTCTAGCGGGGACCCAAACCAAAATAATGGAATTTTACCAGCATTGCTTTGGTGTCATGGAAGTTAAGTGGCCCCAGATGTATTTGGGTGTCCTTTGCAGCTGCAAAGACAGTCTTTGCAGCACAAGCTCAGGCCATGGTCCCTGCTCAACCAGCGCTGCAAAAGGCCTGACTATTAGTTGCTCACTAATCCTTCTTTTTCTCCATAATTCTCTGTTATCCAGGTGCCCCGTGTATCAGACTGGTAAAGAATCATCAGTGCAAGGCCCAGCCTGGTGGGCATGCTAATGGGGCATGCTAGTGGGGTTGTTATTGGTCACCAGAAAAAAAGAACAAGTAAAGAAGGCACCAACACCCAGATCTGTAATTTATGGCTAAAAACATTTAAAGTCTCTGGTGAACTGGGTGTTTTATCGTACATAGGTTGACTTCTTTTGGTTCTCACTCCTTCTGCAGGTTATCAGAAGGTAGTCAATCATGCTTCAAAGCCAGGTATGGTGGTGTACACCTGTAAGCTCAACACTGTGGGAGGCCAAAGCTGGAGGATTGCAAGTTTGATCCCAGCCTGGATAACTTAGCCACTTAGCAAGACCCTATCTTGAAATAGGAAATTAAAAAAAAACAACAAAAAAAAAGACTGGCAATGTAGCTCAGTGCAAAAGCCCTATTCATTCACCAGTACCACGCCCTGGCCCCTAAAAATGCATTTCAGGTAGTACATAGTTAGAATCCAAGTTTGCAATAACTAGTTTTTGATTTTTTTTTCTTTAAGAATAAGGAGTATGCTTGAAGAATAGAGCTAAATCATATGTCCCTATTTTTCTAAGAAAAATCTCCGATTTAAAGTAATCTGTCCCATTGACAGAGCTGGTTCAGAAGCTAGTGAGACCTCGAGTCTTGGGGTCAGGCAGAATTAAACTACAATTGGTGTAGAATATTCTGTGCTGTATTAAGACTGACTTGTTCCCTCAGGCCACGGACAAACATACTACTGTCTGAAGCCAAACTGGGCCCAACACCCACTTTTTTAAATAAAGTTTTATTGGAACACAGTCATGCACATTTGTTTACATAATATCTATGGCTGCTTTTATGCTACAAAATAGAGTTGATTAGTTGTTAAAGAGACTGTTTGACTTAAATATTTACTGTCTGGAACTTTCTGGAATGATTTGCTGACCCCTGTCTTAGGCAACCACTAAATATCATATTCCACTGCCTCTTCAGGAAATACCTCCTCACCCCCTGC
Source organism: Dasyprocta punctata (assembly GCA_004363535.1). Taxonomy (NCBI): domain Eukaryota; kingdom Metazoa; phylum Chordata; class Mammalia; order Rodentia; family Dasyproctidae; genus Dasyprocta; species Dasyprocta punctata. Next base: position 24,812 of record RJWM01007546.1, on the reverse strand, counting down.
CTCCACCTCCCTGGGAAGTTCCATTCCAATTCCTGGAAAGCATTTCTGAGACTTCAATGTGACAGAGTCAACTGACAATCTGTTGTTAAAAATATAGGTTCTGATTCAGTGCTTTAGGATGGGGCTCAAGGCTGCCAGGACATGCTGAGGACCGTGCTAAGAGGAATAAACTTTGAGATTCTAGGTAACTGGATTTTTCTCACCAGAAAAAGTTTTTTTTTTGTTGTTTTTTTTTTTAATGTGATACTGGAGTTTGAATCCAGGGCCATCACACCAAGCTACATCATCAAAATTTTTCATTTTTTATTTTGAGACAGGGTTTTATTCAGTTGCAAAATTGTCTAGTCTGGGCTTAAATTTGGGATTCTCCTGTCTTGGCCTCCCAGAGTGCTGGGATTACAGGTGTGGTCCCAGTTGCTAAACAATTTCTCACTGATGTTGCTCATGGTTTGGGTTTGCCAGGCAAAAAATAGCCCTTCTGTCAGATTCTCCTCCTCGCCTTCCACAGCACGCCAGCCTTACACACAGAAGTCCCAGCCTCCCCTTTCTAATAAGCTCTGCTCTGCTGAGAGGCAACTTCAGAGTTAAAGAGCTGTGACGCCAAAAGCAGGAGAGCTGCCAGGACTCTAATTAGTCTCCGTTTTTATATTTAGTTTGCTATTAGATAATGCGCGACACCTGCTCACTAGACAGATCTGTTTTTAATCTCTTCTGTTTCACTTTCTTGGCCGTGCAGCAGCACAGACATGTTGCACTGCATGAGTAATAGACTGAAAGCCAAATAAAATAGCCGTTTCTTTAGAATTAGAAACACAACAGTGACTAAAAACAACTTTAGCCTGCTTGGGGCTGAGCAGGAGGTGCTGGTGGGGAAGACAGCTCAGTGTCTGGAACGCGCCTCCCAGAGCTCAGAGTTCAGGCTTGGACTGCTTTCAGCTCCAGTGAGTCTTTGAAATGTGTTTCCCACTCTCAGAAGGGAAAAGGAGGAAGTTACGAAATATTCTTCCTCTGCTGTGCTTCCGCGCCCCCACCCCCAGATTAGGCATTAAACCTAGGGCCTTCACACTGAGCTAGAGCCTCTGCCATCTTTCATCTGACACTCTGAAACAGGGTCTTGCTAAGTGGCTAGGTTGCCCAGGCTGGGCTAGAACTTGTAATTCTCCTGCTTCAGCCTCCCAGAGTGCTGGTTTTCCTGGACAACACCATTGCTTTCTGCTTTGCTGCTGGACATTAAGCAGACAGCAGGCATACAGTCTGTACAGAAATGATCTAAATATTTCTGATTTTGATTTGATTATTGCACTAATGTGAAGTTGCTCTAAATATTCAGATTCAGCCTTAGGGGTCCTGAGACCTTTTTCCAGATGCTGTCAGTGAACCAGAAATACCGAATCCATTTGCAAATCTTCCTTCTTGGGTCCTTGGGCTTATTATCTGTTTGGCAATGGCTGGAATTGATAGATGTGGAAATTCAAACCCATGAATCATGCAGGACTTATAGATTGGCAGTGAATGTTAACCACACGTGGGTGGGTAAGGAAGAGCTAGCAAAACCTCAGGCAACCCCAGCAGGGAGGACAGATTTGACAGTGTGACCTAAGGAACCACCGCAGGGCACTAGCTTTCTGAACTAATAAAGATGGACTTTGTAAAAAGACTGCCTAGCTTCAAACTTTTCTTCTTTCCAAAAGCTACCCTGAGGGTTGGAACTTAACCCCAGAAGTACTTGGTAGGTTATTCTAAGTTCACCAAATTGTTTACTCGCCACATAATAAACCCATCTTAGTTCATTCCAGGGGGTGGGTTCCATTATTCTTGATGAGTCATCTTTTAAAGAATCTTTCTGTTCTAGGGTTAAGATATTATATATGATAGAAGTAGAAGCTTCAGATTTTCTGTCTATGTGTCCATTTACACAAACATGTGTACCATGGACCCTACGCTTAGATGGTGTGTTAACTGGGGTTCTCCAGGGAACAGAATCATCAGGATGTTCTATGTATCTATCTACCTATCTATCTATCTATCTATCTATCTATCTATCTATCTGTCTGTCTTCTACCTGTGGAAAGAGAATACATATATATGTATATACATATGTATGTACCTATGTGTCTATCTATCTATCTATCTATCTATCTATCTATCCATCTATTTATTATAAGATATTGGCTCATTCAATTATGGAGGCTGAGAAGATGATGCATTAGTTGGGATTCCCAAAGAAACAGAATCATCAGGGTGCCTCTATCTAGCTCCTATTTATCTATCTGTCTTTCCATCCATCAATCCATCCATCCATCATCATACCTATTTATTATAAGGAACTGGTTTGTGCAATTATGGAGATTCAAAAGCCCCAGTACGTACAGCTGGCAGACTCAAGTCCCAGCAGAGCTGAGTTCTCAAGTCAGTCGAAAGACCTGAGAAGCAGGAGGGCCAATAGTGCAAGTTCCGGTCTGAGTCCAAGTCCAAAGATAGGAGAATACCAATGTCCTATATTAAGGATAGTAAGGCAGAGAGAACAAAGTCTCTTTCCTCAGCCTCTTTTCCATTCAGTCCTTCAGCAGACTGAACAGGCCCTCCATCATTGCGGGGTGGGGAGTCAGCTTTACTCAGCTGATTGACTGAAACATTACTTCCATCTCCAAACACACTTACAGACACCCCAGAGTAATAATGTTTAACCAAATGCCTGGGCACTTGATGACCCGGTCAGGCAGAACCAATAACTGTCACAGATAGACTAGAATTTCCAAGCATCTACTCCCCTCCTCTATTCTTCCTGGCTTCTCTGGAGTGCTGAGGTCAAAATTAAAAATTGACAAATACTCCTGCAGTATCCCCTATGTAAATAGAGAAAATAAATTGAAAACTTCAACAGAAAATTCAAGAAAGGATGCTGGTTCTGGTTTGGGTCAAGTCACCAGGCCTGGCTATTCATAATTTTTCCAGAGAGGACACCTACGACCAGGCAGCTCGGGAGCTCAGCCAGACCCTGCGGTGAGGAATCAGAGTTCCTGCCCTGACACCAAATCCACCGGGACCCACAAACCTCTGAACCTAAGAGGTCAGTGAACTTAGTCTGGGAACTTGCATTTTTATTTCCATGATCCTCTGGCTGAAATTGAACATCTTCTTTAATGACACATGTAGGCTATAAACGTCAATAGCATTAATAGTGCCTGTGACTTTGAAATGAATAGAAATCTGAGGCGTATTGTACATCACATTACATGGAAGTCAAACATCTCAAAATATCACTGTGCTCATCGCTCCTTTAAAATACAGCTATTATCACAACTACCTCCCCAACCTTGAGAGTTAATGCATTTGTAAAGAAAGAAGGGTGTGACTATATAACAGATTAAAGTTTTTCAAAATAGTTGGTACACTCTGTAACCTTTTGAGTTTTATATTGTGAATTTTAAGACATTTTTCTAGGGCAGGGTCTCTGGGCCAAAGGGGTCCTTACCAGGAAACTGAGATAAACGCAATTCATGTCCAAAGAATTATGGGCACACAAAGGAGACACTTAGACATCTGCTGCCTGGCTGTGAGCACTTTCACGATGTGGCCTCCTGGTCCTTGGAGGGAATCCGTGTTACATCCACCCAGCAGCACAGCCTAGTAGTTGTTGACTGAATACTTCCTACTTCCCTCAATCTTTGGTCATGGATACACTCAGTGAAGGATTTATCTTTAAGACATTTAAGTGAATCTAAAGCACTGCTGCTGCTTTGGAGAGGGTAGGCGACCAAAACAGAATGATGGGCTGGCTTCTGGGTCACCTAGGGGTAGAGCACAGAAGCCTGAAGACTTTAGATGACTCGAGAACACGATTAGTTCTTCGCTGACCATTCGGTATGTACAAGTACACATGCTGAGATTTTTTTATTTTCCTAAAAGATTTCCTTTTCCTCCCTTATCCCTTCCCTCCTCCTCTCCCTCCTTTTATTTTTATTTTTATTGCTATATGCTTGTGATGTCTGGCCCCATACAGGGCCTCACTCACAAACATATACCCCCCCCATTTTCCATACAGACCCAGGGATACAGGTGTGTTTTTCTAATTTCGGGGTGTGAGGGTGTGCTGTAAAAATACAACTGCCACTGTGAGTGACTGAGATTCTCTTTTGCCACAGCTTTGTCATTTTGGAATAGTGGTTTTAAGCTCAGGTGAGTTTTGCCCCCACCCCCGACAACAGTGACAATGTCTGGCGACATTTCTGGTTGTCACACTGGCGAGGGAGTGCGGCTGGCGTGTGGAGGTAGAGGTGAGGGACGCTGCCGAACAGCCCGAAAGGCGTAGGCCAACCCCACAGCGCAGAGTTACCCGAGGCCAAATACCGATAGAGCCGCGACCGAGAAGCCATTCTAGAGTCCGGGGTCAAGGTGTCCGCTGAGTCTTTCTATTCCTTACCATTTGCAGAGACAGGTGCTAAAGCATCAGGAAAATAAAATATAAAACAGTGACTACTCTGTGTAAAGAAAATGATACAGTTTAACAGGTTACTGCTGAAAGCAGTGGCCCTCTTTTTTTTTTTTTTAATGTATTTTATTGGTACGTGTTAGCAGTGCATGCATTGTGCAGCCATCTCCGGGGGGCTGGTGCATGTGCGTAATACGGCTCGTGTCCTTCTTACATTCACTTCCTCCCTGCTGCGGCCACGCGAGACGTTTATTACAGAAAGAGAATGACTACTCATTGAAGGCAAAACAGAAATGAGAATCATTTCTTTCTACGTAGTATTTATATCCTTGAAGCTATTCCGACAGTTCCAGACCTGTTATGGTGTCAGCTTGGCTGGCTGTCTGTTTGATCTGTCGCTTGAGAAAGTCATTAGAACCAAAATGGAGTCACCTGTGTCAAACTCGCAGCAAATGGAGCTGACAGGGAGCGGGACAAGTGTGTGTCTGTGCGCGTGCGTGCGTGTGTGTGTGCGTGTGTGCGTGTGTAGGGAGGGCTCCATGCTTGATTTGTCTGCTAACAGAAACTATCAAAGGAATTTTTCCAAACCACAGCTTGCTGCAAGAGTCATACAAGGACAGCACCTACTTACAGACACTGGCCTGACGCTTGTCTCCACTAACGAACCGATGTCCTGCAGGACGCTCCTGTAACCAGTGTCTTCTTTGCTTCAAAACAAGTTACTGTGCACTTCTCCTTTTTACCTTTGAAAGCTTCCCTGTTCCACAAACTTCCCCATGCAGCCATAACTCGTCATAGCCAAAGCATCCTGGATAGTAATCCCCTTTTACTCATGCATAAATAAATTCTATTTTTCCAAGAACCACCCTCTCTGTTTTTGTTTAGTATCTCTCTCTCTCTCTCCTATCTGTTATCTATCATGCACCCACCTATCAATTTATCATCATATATCTATGTATTTATACTCTACTTATCCATTATCATCCATCATCTATCACTTATTAGCTGTCTCTATCATCATTTATCTATGTATTTATGATCTCTCTAACCATCTATCTAATCATTTATTATTCATCCATCATCATCTATTTATGATTTAATCATTAATCTGTTTAATCATCTGTCTGTCCATTGGTCATCTGTGTATCTGATCTATCACCAATCTGTTATGTCTTGAACTTAGGCAAAATGAAACAAGCTGCTTTCTCTTTGTGTTCTTATGTATTTCAGTGGAGCAGGACTTGGCTTTGGACTTCCAATTTTAATTTGCTGTAGCTGAAAGAACCATCAAACACAGACCTTTGCCTGTGAGCCACTGATTTTCTCCTTGCTGTTAGTGACAGGATTGTCCCTGCGGAGTAGCACATGTAGCCACAGGCCTGGGTGGGTCCTCCTGACCATTCTCCTTACTGTGCTGGCCACCCTGGCAGTGGCTCAGAGGACAGTTAGTGAAGGGTTTGCTTCAGTTTAGATTAAAACAAAGCAAAACAAAACAAAACACAAATCCAGGCAGATTCTGAGCACAGCAACTTTGCTGTCTTCCCCCATTTTTCATTATCATGAAAGGGTTGAGCCTTTTTATTTTCTCACATGCCCACAGGCAGTCTCTGATGTTGATTTTAATCTGACTTAACCAGACCAGCAAGAGATGGGGACAGGGTCAGCCTAGAAGCTACGACACAGTTGTCTGCTCTGTGGCTCTCATAGCTCCTAGAAGCATAGCTGCCGGGTGACTGCTTCGGCCTCCCGGGGATTGCACTGCCAGGAGGTTATTCAGCAGAAATTCTAGGTCTGGACTAAAAGAAGAAGGCAGAGTTTGAAGACACTTGAGGCAGGGATTGTGGGGGAGATGGGAGAGCAGCGGAGGCCTGGAGATACGATTCCTGCCAATGGGCCTGCGATGCCTCTCAGAGAACAAGGCCAGGGCAAGGGGCTGGGAAGCGAATCCATGAAGCTTGGTTGAGGCTGTAACACAAACAGCTGTCAGTGCTAAGAAGGGGCCAGTCTTGCAGCTTCAGTGTTGCTGTGGTGGCCAAGGGGTCCAACGCCCTTGGCGGAATCAGCCAAATTCTTGGGGTTGGGGCACAGATATAAAGGAGATCCGATGTGGCCAGCAAGTAGAGCCATGAAAGGCATTGTTCCTGAGCATAGGGGAGGCATAAGCACCCTGGGCACCCCAAGGTGAGGCTGGGGTGGGGCTATGGTCTTTTAGTCAGGCTCTTAGCGTTCTGTGTGACGGTCACTGTGATTCCATTTGCTTAACATACTTAGATGTGGGTGATGCACAGTTGTCCATCTTATCCCCAGAATATAAGGGCCCCAGAGAATATGGGTGCAGGAGCCCACTAAGCCCAGAGAGTGGGATAGAATCTCCATTCAACAGCACCACAGCTCATGGCATCAGCATTTTGTGGGATATCCATGCTTTCTTCCAGTAAGTTTTATTTTCCTCTGGTCTTCAAAAATATGAGTCATCTTAGATAAAAGAAGAAAGAGCCTGGGGGGAGAGGAAGGGATGGGAGCATGAATTTCACGCTGAGCATTTGAGGTGGATTTGGGATTGTGCGATACAGTGAATTTCTGTGCCTTGTAGAGAAAAGATATTGTGGGCCCCAGACATGCGTAGTGAGCTTTAGTTAAAAAATGCCTGCTTGTTTATTCATTGAGCACTTATTCTGTGCCACGTGCCAGCAGGGTAGCCAGGAATAAGACACAGTACCTGCTCCTCACTAAGAGCATCTGGTCTGACCGGCTAAATAGGTGCCTGGGGCTGAATGCAGATTCCGAGTCCCAGATCCGATCTGCCTCACTTCTTTCTCTGTGCTTTTGTTTTGTTTTCAGGGACTCTTGGTGCCTCTGGGTGGGGCCCACCTAGGAAATGTATTCATGGCTCCTGCGACTTAATTTTGCAGGTTCAGTAAATCCAATAGTAGCAGATGGACATGGAGGTGTCCAGGAGCCAGAAGAGGAAGAATTAACAAATGCTGACTTTCTAGGTCAAGCTGAACTTTTGTAGGCCTAAAGATTATTGAAAACTATTTTCATGGTTTCTCTGCCTATTTATCGCCCACATGCAGTGAGGCCAAAGCCATCAAACAGTCACACACCATCTGCTCTTTCGTCCCCTTTGTCACGTCTTAGAGTTGGATCACTTGACAAAGAGCTGCAGGAGCCAAACTGTCTCCCGGGAGAGTGTGCACTGTCACTATGGAAGCTTAGGACATAGAAAATTAAAGTAGTGAAGGAACACAATGGGGTGGCTTGTCTAGTATTTTTGAAATGCATTTTTATAGCTGGGCTTTGTGGGTGTCTATTAACTCCCAACTGTTGTCTGCAAAATGTGGGTAGGTGGGCACATAGATTGAGGGAGGAGAACGTCTGCTATTTCATCGGCTTCTCAGGGGTGTCTGTCATGAACGCTCATTGCCACCTCTCAAAACAAAAGCAAAGGTTTGGAGCCACCTGATAATTGGACAGCTTCCAATTTTCATTTTTCTCTGTAGAACAGAGGTGGGTGTTTAAGCTACCAGGAGGCTTATACAATACTGTTGGATGCAGCTAGCAAGCTCACACCAGAAACAAGGAGGCAGGGAAGGAGAGAGAGTGAGAAAGATAGAGAGAGAGAAAGAGAGAGGGAGAGAGAGGGGGAGAGAGAGAGAGAGAGAGAGAGAGAGAGAGAGAGAGAGAGAGAGAGACCTTGTAAGAAGTGCTTGAAAAAAAATCAGAATTTTCAGTGGTACATGGTTGAGTTCTGTAATTCTCACATTTACCAGTGGATCTTTAGACCTTTGTGGGCACAGACTTCTAGTGTCCAGAGTGGAGTGGAAGAGAAAGAGCCATTCAGTTAGTATTTCTTGGGTAACTTCTCAGTGCTGGGTACTATGATGGGAACATGAAGAGGAAAAGATGTTGCTCAAGTATCCCAGAGACCAGCAGGGAGAAAAATACACACAGACAATTAAAACAGTGTGGGAAAGCAGTGGTACAGGTGGGCAGGGGATTCCAGGAAGCATAAAGACAGGCGTCTTACCCAGTTTGAGATGATCAAAGAGAATGACTTGCAGGGGACAACATTTGAGCCACGTTTTAAAAGATAAGGGCTGAATCAAGGGGTCTGAATTTGGGGGTGTGAAAGATGGAGAGGATAATATGATCACGGGTGAAGGGGTGAGAGAAACAGCAAGGGGTGGAACAAAGACAATAGTGGGGTACGAAGACACAAGCGAGGAGACAGGGCAGAGGCCAGATCCTGCAGGGCCCGGGATGCCTCTTCTGTGTCACTTCTGAAGCACAGGGAGCCTGCCTGCATGGAACACGGCTCCTCTCTCTCCTCCACGAGGTTATAGCTGACAGGGTGTATTCAGGAAGTGCTACCACAGATCGCATTTTAAGGGGATCTTGTAGATAGCCCCAGTCAGAAAGAATGCAACCTTGAGAGAAATTTCCGCTTCCTTCTTTGAATGAGACTTGGGTTTTACAACATTCTTTGATGAGGAACTGATATCTGCTGGCTCGGTGGCCTTTGGTGGGAGATAATTCTCCTGGATTTGCTCGCATTGTTGAACATCTCAGAACAGTGGCACTCACTGTCTTTGCCAGAGTCTGTTCTTCAATGACGTTTGTGCAATGAGCAGCTTTGGAAGACTGAATTTATGTCTTCTTACAGAACAAAGGACAGGTGTGTTTACTTCCCATAAAACATTTGGATTCCCGAGGCTCAAGGTTCCTATCTTAGAAAATAGCTCTGTGTGTGCAGGTAGCACCTGAACTTTGCCTTACTGTGGAAATTGGGCTTGGAGAAGCTGCATGAAAACCATTACTCTGGCCACTTCTGTTGTGAGTAATGAGGTCCTTTGTCTCCAATCCAAGTATATTGTGTCTTCTAACTGTGTCCATGAAACTGTGGATGGCTATCTTACTCAGTTTGAGCTGGGGCCACTTTTACAAATGCCATAGATCAGGTGGCTTAAAGGGAGCCATTTATTTGTCTCAGTTCTGCATATTGGAAGTCTGAAGTCAAGGTCCCAGGATAGTTAGGTTCTAGGGAGGTCTGTCTTTCTGGCTTGCAAACATCTGCCTTTCGACTGTGCCCTCACATGGCGGGGAGTGGGCAGAGTAAACTCTCTGGTCTCTTGGACATTAATCTCATCACAGGAGCCCCACCTGCATGATCTCACCTTAACCTAATTACCTCCATGAGGAACCACTTCCAAATACCATCATGTTGGGGATTAGTGCTTCAACACAGACATTCTGGGGAACAGACAATGCTGGCTAACCTCTTAACTTAAATCAAGGGTAAAACCTCATAGCTTACATTTCTGGACAACTTCTTCCTCAAATCCTCTGGGAAAGAAGGAATTACCTCATTTCTGACCCCCTAGCATATTATGCTTGTTCACATTACAGCTTGTACCTCATTACTGACCTATCACCTTTGGCCTTAAAGGAAACATTACATTCTCTTATTTTTATGTCCCCCAAAGATGTCAGATCATGGAGCACATAGTTGTCAACACTCAGTAAATGTATGCTTGACCCAGTTAAGGTTCTGAAGAGAAGTCATCAATACAGAAAGGTTTTTCAGGTAGGTTCCTCCTCCCCTCTAGACCCAATGGGGCTAACTGGCTTCCTGCAGCAAGCGCCTCATCCAAGGCTGCCTACTAAACTATCTCTGCACACTCTCATTTCCTGCAGAGGTTCATGCGGAAACCCCTACCACCAGCTTGTCACTGTCCTAGCCCTCGGATCAACTTCAAAATATGACACTTGTAGGAGGCAAATGTTTCAAGTTCAAATCCCAGGAAAATAAAAAATAAGTAAATAAAAATTCAACTCCAGATGGCCTGAAAGGACAGAAGTGGAGTGGAGGATTAACTGGCTGGTAATAAAGGCTGTCATTACAGAGTGTCATCATTTGTGGGTTATTTATTAGCTCTTATCTTTAGATACCAAATGTCACACGTGTTAATGTGCAGAAACCAAGCTTCCACTCCTAGCCGCTTGGGTGTCACACTGCCAGCTTCATTGTCTCCTTTGTAGGACTTGCCAGAAGTTTAGCATTCGTATGTCATGCTATCCATACCATATTGTACTCAGAAAAGGCCAGATGAGGTTAACTTAGCCTCATAATCAGCTTACCGATTATTCTGATGCACTGTGCAGGAAACTGCTTTCCCCAAAACCTTCGTTCTTGGTAAAAAAGGGCTCTCTTAGATCAGACAGGAGTGTATAGTTTATTGTGCCAACCATTGCCTTGAATCAAAGAGGCATTTTAATCTCATTTAGCATCGTGGAAGCTTACAGGCTACAATGGGACAGTATAAGAACTATTTCTCATCTGCCTGGTACTCCGTTTAAAGATTGGCCTCATTGCTCTTGATCAGTTTCTGTCTTTCTAATTCTTTTTCATGCCACACATATAACATTAGTTTTATATGTACCACTGTCTTCTTTTTTCTCTGCAACTAGAGTGTATGTTTAACTTCAAGTGAAAAAATACTATCCAGACCGTTCCTGGCTTACAATGGTTCAACTTAATGATTTTTGATGATAATATCGTGTGAAAGTGATATGCCCTCAGTAAAAATTGTACTTCAAAATTTGAAATTTCATCTTTCCCTAGCCTGGTGGAATGCAGTAAGTCACTCGCTCAAGATGATGGACAGTGGCAGAAAGCCATTGGTCCCAATCAGTCATGTGACAATGAGGGAGAACAACCAACACTCCATAGCGTATTGTGTTGCTAACTTCTGATGTTCAGTGAGTTTGGTGCATTAATAATATTTTCAGCTTATGATAGGTCCATTAGGACATAACCCTGCATTACATAATTGAAGAACAAGTATAACTGTAAAGCCAGTGTTTGTGACCATTCCCCTTTTTTAAAAATAAATCCAGGGGGCCAGGGTTTTAGCTCAGTGGCACAAGCACCACCTGGCAAGCACAAGGTCATGAGTTTGATCCCTGGTACCAATAAATAACTAAATAACTAACTAAATAAATAAATATAATAAACCCAGGAAAATGGTGGAGTGGTGAGCAGCAGAGAAAGAACCTCTCCAAGTTTTGGTGTCCAGACCCTGGAATATAGCAACATGAGGAAGAGAAGGAGCAGGGAGGTGGGTCCCATGGACACAGGAAGGATCTAAACTGGACTTGAAACCCTTGGAGAGAGAGAATTCAGCAAAAATAAGAAAACTAGGGGCAGTGGCCCTGCCAGGGGTGGGGGACACAGCAAGGAAACCATGCAGCCCCCACACACTGTGCACCTGGGGAGGCCCTGTTGGCCAGGGAGAAGCAACTAGGAAGCTGTGCAGCCTCCCTGTGTGCTGGCAGCAGCCCTGTCAGATAGGGAGAAGCAGCAAGGAAGCTGCCTCGGGCTCCTGCCCCCTGCCCACCCTATAATCAAATGGACACCACACAGGCTGAGTTGATAATAACTGAAGTAGGGAAGCAACCTGACATTTGTGTTGTTTGACTGACTGTGCAAACCTGGGACCAGTAGTCTGGGCAACTATTTATTTTTTTATTTTTTATTTTTTATTTTTTTCCCGCGGCACCGGGGATTGAACTCACAACCTCGCACCTGCCAGGGCAGGCGCTTAAGGAGCTGAGCCAAACTCCCGGCCCTGGTTTTTTTTGAGGCAGGGTCGCACTATGTAGCTCAGGCCGGCCTTGCGCTCGCATTGTAGCCCAAGCCGGCCTCGAACTCACAACGCTCCACCTACCTCAGCCTCCCGAGTGCTGGGATTAAAGGCGTGCGCCACCACGCCCGGCTGGGCAACTATTTAGAGGATAACAATATGCAATATAGTAACGATTGTGGATTTCCTACTGTCCTACCACTGTTTGTTTTGTTTCATTTTACTGTTCCATTTTATCCCCTTTAAAATAAAAAAACTAGGTAATCGGTATTTCCTGAGTGCCTATTTCTTACACAGTGTTACTGGGGAGACCCAAAGAACATAAGCCCTGTCTTTCAGGAGCCTACAAGCTCATGAGATGTGAAACAAGATGCTGTATTATATGTTTACTACCTTGTATTTTGCTCATTATTCAAGACAAAATTATTCAGTACAGAATAGATAAGTTATCAGAGAAAACAGTCTCTGGAAATCTCCTAAGTCAATACAATCATTTCTCTATTGTTTTTTGTCCAAAGCCATAATCAAAGTGTCAGAAATAAAAAGGACTACATCAGTGTTGGCAGGGAGCTTTAGCTTAGATGGTCACAGCATTAGGGGTTGACAGCTGCCTGTGTACCATCAGAGGCTGAGCCAAATTCCCCAGTCTCCAGAGCACACTTGGAATAAGACCCTGGGAGAGGCGTAGAGGGTAGAGAAGCTTAAGAAAATCCATTTGCACTCAGGTGTTGTGTTAGTTAATTTTCTTGTTGTGGAGGCAAAATACCAACACCCAAAGTTAAAGAGGGAAAGGTTTATTTAGCTCACAGTTTGTAGAAGTTTCAGTCCATAATTGGCTGGCTCCAAGACAAGGTGGCATGGCAAAGGGGCATCATAGAGGACAAGTATTTCATGGTGGGCAGAAGTTAGCCAAGCAAGTAAGGGACAAAACAAGCCTCTTTCTGTCCTTTATATTATATCCAGGCTACCGGGATTACGATGGTACTAGACCAATCAGTGAACTGATTTAGTAATTACCCACCTTTAATCTTAGCACCCATAATCCTAGCATTGCTTCATAAATCAATCACACACTCTAGAGTCAACCACCTCTGAAAAATTCCACCTATGACTACATGAGGCTTTGGGGGGCCATCTAGACATAAGTCATAACAGGCATCATGTGCAAAAAGGCCACACATATGCAAGTGAGAATTTGAACCAGAATGCATGATGAGGTTACCAGAAATTCAGTGTGGCAGTCCGTCTTTGCCAAATGGCAGATATAAGAATGGTGAGTTCAGAAAGACAGACTGCAGGGGCCCAGGAAGGCTTTGTAGTGATGGGGGACCACACAGAGATTTTCAAGGTGGGTAAGAACTAAACAGACAGAGGGAAGGGCGAGTCTTTCCAGGAAGGAAGAACAATGGAAGCAAAGATTCAAAGGCAGTAAAGTCTCAAGAATAGTTAGAGCGAAAAGGGGCCCAGCCAAGATCTCGCCTCTTCCTTGGAGTTCTGCATTAAATAAAAAAAAAAAAAAAAGAATAAGACTGAAAAGAGGCTGAAAAACCACTTTTATAATTGAGACATATGATGCTGGAGGATGTGGGTCACATTGACAGTAAGGGGATTTCTTTATGCCACCACAGACCTCTGGTTGCCTCTGAAAGCTTGGACCTAATGGAGATTCATAGGCAGTTTAACTCCTCACATAAAGAGGGAAGAGAAAGATGCTGGGCTCTGAGTTCTTGAACCTTCTCTCAATCAATCAGATAAGTCATTCCACCTGAGAGGAATGGTAAGGTCAGAGGGACCAGGTTGCTTGGAGAAGTTTCTCCCAGTGAAAATTATTTGAAGGGAAGACAGAATCCTTCTAATACAGGGTTTGGGGAGCATAAAATAGCCTCATCTGCATTGGCTGGGTTCAGGGGATACAAAACAGAATCCCTAGATGGACAGAAAAAGACTGTAGTATTTATGTCATACACAGTGAAAGTAATTGAAGATATCAGGAAACGATTTCTGAAGCTTTTGGTGGAAATAGATCTGTGATTGATGTGTGGAGTGGGTTTTTCAGGAGAACAAATCCTAGGAAAAGGCAGGCAGGAACTGGTCTCCAGCTAAGATAGGAGGTTCCCTAACACAGCTCACCCGTGGGATCCCAGGAGCACAGGAAGAGGTAAGATTGTTGGAACTTCATGGATGCACATGAGGGACAAGGAAAGGAGTTGTAGAAGACTTTGAGAAAGATGCTACAGGAACAGCAAGGAAGGTGCTAGCAGAAGGTGCTGGACCTGTTAGCCTGCATTTGCACCCATCAGCTTTGGAGCATCCGAAGCTTTGGAGCATAGGACCATGGGGCACTCAGTGGTCCTATGGGGCTGGGAATGGGAGAGAAAATACAATGTAAGGCAAAATGAAAGGGTCACAGTTACCAAAAGGGGATGGGTGGGTGCTACTAGGTGCAGATAACAGGTTAGATAAGGTAAGATTGGAAACTATTAAGCAAAGTCATTGAAATGTCTCTGGTGACTTTCATAGTCCCTGTAAGAATAAAGATTAAGAAAAGATTGCGAATGTCCTATTTGCTAAAGAGGAGTCCATTTAGTCTAGAACTGGCCTTTTCTATTCAGATTAATTGCAGAATTATAAATGAGTAAGAAGATGGTATTTGGGCATTTTACTTACCATTTCCTCTTTCATCTTCAGTATAGAAAAGGAATCCCAGTTCGTTAGCCTCCCTTTTTTTTTTTTTTCTTCCGGTACCGGGGATTGAACTCACAACCTCACACCTGCCAGGGAAGGCGCTTAAGCCACTGAGCCAAACTCCCAGCCCTAGCCTCCCTTCTTGATGTCTTTGAAGATGTCTTGCCTCACAGTCTCATTCCACGGGTAGGCATACAAACAAGCAAATCACATTTGGAGGGCAATAGCAGAAAGAACCAGGGCAAGAATCACAGATATCCCTAGTTGGTAACTATGATGCAGGTGCTTTTCTATGTGGCTGTTTTGATACCACATTTTTGACAGGAGTAAGGGAGAAAGTGAGGTTGAATGGTTGGAGACAGAAAAGGGTTCAGAGGTCAAGTCCAAAATTCTTGATGCTCATGTAACTTGGAAATTTTAAAACTCCATATGAATGTCATTTCCTTAAACATGGCACCTGAAAGATGTTATAATCATATTGTGCATTTGTTCTTCAAGTCAAAAATATCTTTGATGTTGTTTAGGAGAAATTGCCTTCAGTTCTCACAGTGTATTCTTTCTAGTGGCCTTGAGAGTGGTCAGTTTCCCTCTGCACATGACAGATTTGAGTTAAGGAAAATAGCAAAGATCAACTTGGAAACAAGTCTCCCTAGATGGCTATTGAAACATAAAGTTAAATGAATTGCATCGTTCTGATGGCTCTGAAAATAAATGCTTTGCCTGGAAACATGGCATGTCAACAGCCTGGGTCTGGGACTCCTTAACTTGTTCTGGAAAGCAGATTCTAAGGGGAGAGGCCACAAGGAGAGCCACTCCTAAAGAGAACATTTTGGAAAGGGACATATCTTATTTGTATAAAAGGGTCTGGACAGTTTCTCTGAGGAATTTATAGTAATACATTACTGTACACTATAGTTATTGTGTGTAAGAAAAGACAGGTGTGAAATTCATTGTGGTTTTGGGCAATTATCATGAGATTTTCAGCATTAGCTGTTGGTAAAGAAATTGCAATTTGTACCGCTTAATTATCTTGGTGTGGTATTTCTAAAACATAACCATGTTACTTACACATAGCAATGGTTGTCTAATCCTTCGTGTATGTGCATTCAGTTACCTGTCATGGTGGTGAATTTAAAAGTTGTAGCTTCAATATTGGAGGTCCACAGCATGTATTAATTTATAATGTTGCTGAAGTCTGACTTTGGTTCAGTGGGCTGAGAAGTTAGTGCATGTGAGTTTGTGTGTGTTGGACAGGGCACGTAGGGATCAAGTCTTAGAACATGAAGTAGATTTTCCTTCTGAATCCACTTCTGAGTCTACTCCAAAAGGTAATTTGTTATGTAATCCTTGCTTTTACACAATATTATCTTTCGTACTGATGAAGTTTTTTTCTACTGGGAAAAAACTCATCCCTAGGATAAACCTGGATTGGAGTGCTATTTCACCATCTGGTGATCTAGGAAAATTTAGGAGTAAGTCCTTCAAGAAGGCCAAGGGTCTACTAAAAGTGTACATGTTGGCAAACTTCTTCTTTTCAAAAATAATAGTTCAAGTAGTTCCCTTCCCTGGAATAGAGTAACATTGAATGAGGTCTTAGAGATAACTTACCACTTTTCTTTAGAGACAGGAGACTTGGTCTCTGAGAAGTCATCTGCTCCACTTGGCCCCCCACTGTGAGTTTCCACCAAAGAAGGACTCTGGACCTATTGATTCTTAGGCTTTTTCCACTGCACTATCTTTTCATCTGATCTTTGCACCACAGGACTCTTAGCTTGGTATCACCAGCCATGTGAAGCTAAGTGCCAGCTCTGTTTATGAAAATTTCACCTGAGGACCACTTTCCATTACAGCGTAATTGGGAATGACACCATAGAAATTTTCCAAAAAGGACACAGTGCCTACTTTCGATATATTTTTTGAAGAGTCACATTAGATAAAATTCATTTGAAAACAGTCATTTAGACTGTTTGTCTGTACTCTCATAGAAACTTGAAATGGGAAGATTTTTGAACCAGTGTTTCCTACTAGATAAGTTGTGGAATGCAGATCATTGAGAGGCAAGCACATGGCGTGTCCACTACCACTCCCCACCTGGAGCCGGGGCAGACATTGCCAAGTGACCACGATTCACTCCTCCCAGATGACATCAATGGTGATCTTTTAACTTTCCTCAATGATCAACCACAATTGATCAATCAATCAATCAGAAAGGATGCACAAGATGCTTGGACCTGACACTTCAGTGTGTTCCAGTGGAGCTGCTCATAGGCTGTGATTTGAAATGATAACAATGGTGGCGATAAGAACAACAGATAACATTAACTGAAGCTTTGCTATGCATCAGATCCTTGCTAAGCATTTTATTGCTTATATATATATATATATATGCATATTTTCACTTTGCAGGTAAGGAATATGAAATGTAAAAAGGTTAAATAGTACTCCTGTGATCATGGATCGTAGACCTGGCTTGGCTACCTTCTGAGGTCACACTCAATCATTCTGCTACTTTTGCTGTGTCTGGGTGCTGACAGGCAAGCACGTGTCTCAGGTCCAGATGCGCACAGTGATCTCCCAGGACATTTACTGTCATCATTTCCATTTCCATACTCCGTCTTTGCCTGTTTTTCTCTTGACTGCCGTATACCATCAAAAGGCTAGATGGCTTTCTACCCTTTAGTTCTAGGACTTTAGATTCCCATTATCCCAGCACTCACTCACTAGAACACACATCAACAGCAGCAGGTAAGCTGGTTTCACTGTATAAAGGGTCAGGGCTTCTGCCAACCTGATTTGTAGGATCATGCAGATAAGCAGTGTGGATGGCTGATGTGGTCTCCCCAGCTCTCAGAGTCCTGCTCTGCTCCTTCTCACTGGCCTGTGCTCTCACTGACAGTAAAATACTTAATTCCCCCATATTCACAAGGATTTTCCAGAGACACAGAACTACCAAGTTACATCCACCTCCGATATTTATTATGAAGTACTGAGTCATTTGAATATAGAGGTTGAGAAGTCCTACAACTTGTGCAAGTCCTACAACGTGTGCAAGCTGGAGACCAAGAAGAGTTGGTGGTGTAGTTCAAAAGCCCAAACACTAGAAAGGCCTGGGGATGTGGCTAAGTGGCAGAGCACTTACCCAGCATGCACAAGGCCCTGGGTCCTCTCCCCAGCACCGCATGAGCCTGAGAACTAGAGAGCCAGTGGTGTAGCCTTCTGAGACTGAAGGTGTGAGAATTAGGGGCATGGAGGGCAGAAGACATATATTTCAGCCCAGTGAGGAAAGGTTGATTCCTCTGGTTTGTTTATTTACTCATTCATTTATTTTTATTCTAGCCAGTCTCTTAAAAGATTGGATGGTGCCACTGGTATTGAGGAGGGTTTTCTGTTTTATCTACTCTCCCAATTCAAATGCTAAACTACTGGAAACACCCTCATTAACATAGCCAGAAATAATGTTTCATCAGCTACCTGGGTACCTCACAGCCAGATCAATTTAATGCATAAAATTAATCACCATATTGCCTTCTACCCGACATTGGGGAGGAAGAATTGATGGACTGCAGCTCACTCTGCAGGAAGACTTGTAGAACCCTGCTCTAAAATCCAATGTGCCGAAAATCCCAGAATAATACAAATGTGCTACTCATCAGCAGATCAGAAAATAGAAGTTCATTGGATTGACTTCTGGAGAGAAGGCCCTTAAGAATCAGTCTGCAAATATTTCTTTTTGACAAGAATATGCGACACCAGGACTCTCACATACCCTGTGATTGGTAGTGCAGTTGGTAAACCACATTGGCGAGCCTCTTGTTGGCTTCTAAAATATGAAAACTACGTATATCCTTTGATCCACTGATTCCACTCTTCACTGTGCCTTCAGGAGACACGGGCACAAGACAGTTTCCCACAGCATTTTGTAATAGTGAAGAATTGGAAACAAGCCAGTGCATTCCCAGGATAATGGAGATGAGAACTACGTGAGGGAGGAGCTCTGGAGAGGTCTGTTGGGTGGGAAGGGGAAAAGGTTGTGTTGGTTTTATTGTGCATTCTCATGTACAGAAATCGACTTTTGTTCTTGGAAGAAAGGGCTGTCAGAAAACCCAGGCTGAGGATCAACTTTGGCTATCAGGAAATATGGATTTCATTCCTAACCACATTGTAGGACTCTATATATCTAGTTTTACAGGAGCGCCTCTATCCCAACCCCACTTGTGTGCCTTCTTGCGTTTATTTTCTCCCCTCCTTCCTGGTTAAGTTACATTTTCTGAACTTGAGAAAGTCTTTCAACTCAGCAATGGCTATGTTTATCAACTACACAGCCTTCATCTTGGACTTTCTTTTCCAAAAAATTAATGATCTTGCTATCTAGAGAGAACCTCTCAGTGCATGGCACCTCAAACAGAAAACCCTTCACCCACATGTCACCATAGAAGGGCAAATTGGTGGTGTGGCTAACAGTTGACCTCAGTTCATCTGTAGGCTTCTAGAGGACTAGTGCGTGCGTGCATGCGTGTGTGTGTGTGTGTGTGTGTGTGTGTGTGTAAATGTGCAGAAGAGAGGGGACAGGAGATAATCTGGGGTTCACACAAGATGTGAGGATGAATCAGAGACCACCCTCCCCTACTAAACTTTGGACTGTCCTCAAAGAAAGCCAAGACCCCATGAGCAGGTAACTAAGAAGAAAGATCAAGTTTTTTGGCTATCTTGACTTTGACTCTGAGCAGAGTGAAAAACAGGAAGTTTCAATTCCTGATTTCAGGCATGCTCTCATGTGGGTTTGGAATTAGAATCTTGGGTGACCAGGTGAGGATGTATCTTCCAGATGTTGGAATAAGCAAGGAGGAATATCAAGTATGTATTTCATCCATTTAGTGAAATAAGAGACCATTGCAAATAAAGCTATGGAACTAGACATTATCATAAAGGGCTAGACAGATTAATGACTTTCTGGGTATAAAAATAAAACATTGACATTAGGAACTCATAAGGCTGGGTTAAATAGCAGAGTAGGCAGCTGAAAATAAGAGAAATTACTGAGAGTGCAGCAGAGAAATAAAGGATGGACATAAAGAAAAATGAATGAAGAGACACAGAGGTCAGGTTGAGACAATGTTAAGGTATCTTTAGAATGCTAAGAGAAATAATTGTCGACCATTTTCATTTCTGTTTCTGTGTATTCAACTTTAAAAATAAGATTCTCATATAAGTGAGATCATGCAGTACTTTTATTTCTGTGTCTGGTTTACTTCACTTAGCATAATGTCTTCCAGACTCATCCGTGTGTTCACAAATGGCCAAATCTCTTTCTTTTTAAAGGCTGATTCCCTGTTTCTCTCTCTCTCTCTCTCTCTCTCTCTCTCTCTCTCTCTCTCTCTCTCTCCTCTCTCTCTCCTCTCTATCTATCTATCTATCTATCTATCTATCTATCTATCTATCTATCTATCAAATCTATTTCCCCATAAGGTCAACATTAAACCTAACCATTAAGTTTGAGTTCAGTTCTTGTCCAATTCAGTTTGTGACCAGAATTATGTAAAGTATTAAGTTCAAGAACCGTGATCACAAATCTTTTATCCATTCATCCACTGATGAGCGTTTGTGTTGTTTCCCTATCTTGGTTTTTGCAAATAATGCCACAGTGAACACTGGAGTACAGATATCTCTATGAGATATGCTGATTTTTATTTCCTCTAGGTATACCCAGCAGAGAGATTGCTGGGTCATATGGTAGTTCCATTTTTTAAATCTTAGAAGAACCTCCATACCATTTTCCACACGATTGTACTAATTTTCATTCCTTTCTATAGTGTAGAAATTTCCCTTTTCTCTAAGTCCTTGCTATCATTTATCTTTTTGATAATAGTCATGCTAACAGGTATGAAGTGATATCTCTCTATGGTTTTAATTTGTTTTTCCCTGATGATTTGTGATGTGGAATAACTTTTCATATACTTCTTGGCCATTTTTATCTTTGGAGAAATGACTGCTTTATCTATACTTTAATCTTTAATTTCTCATTTTTACTGTTGGGTTCTATAGCAACTTGGGAAAGTATTGCCCTTTAACAGTATGAAGTCTTTTGACGTATAAACGTAGAATGTCTTTATATATTTTTAGGTTTTCTTTCAAAATGTTTTGTAGCTCTTTGTGTGCAATTCTTACAGTTCCTTTGTAAAAAAAATACTTTTTCCTAAGTATTTTATTATTTTTGGTGCTATTATAAGTAGAATTATTTTTTAGTGCAATTTTCGAATTTTTCTTTGTTCGTATAGAGAAATATGATTTTCATACATTGATCTTACAATCTAAAGCCTTTCTGAATTTATTTATTAGTTCAATAGTTTATTTTTGTGGATTCATCAGGATTTTTTAAATACATAAGATCATGCTATTTGCCTGTAGAGATCACTTGTTTATTCTACTCCAATCTGGATGCATTTTAATTTCCTTTTTTTTTTTTTTTTCTTGCTGAATGGTCATGTCTAAACTGTCCACCACAATATTCAATAGAAATGGGATGAATGGAAATTTTGCCTTATTCTTAATTTTAGGGTAAAGCATTTCATCTTTCATTATTAAGTATGATTTAGCTGTTCATGTTTCTGGGATACCTTTATCAGATTGAAGAAGTTCTATTCTTTTTTTGAGTGTTTTATGACAAAAGGGTATTGGATTCTATTAAATTGTTTTCCTGCAAATATCAAGATACATTTTTGCCTTTTTATTCTATTAATACTGCATATTTCATTGACTGATCTTTGGATATTAAGCCAACCTTACATTCCTTGGATATATCCCATTTGGTCATGGTGTGTAATTTTTTAATGGCCACTGAAACTTCTGCTTGGCTGTCTGGAGGTTCATGCCAGTGTTGGACAGAGGTTTTGGGACATACCTTAATGTTCCAGTGGTTTACAGTTCTGCATTTTCTTTCATTTCTTCTTTGCATGAACCCTTAAAGGAAGGCGGAGGTAGGAGATTAGGGTTTCTCAGATACTTCCTGTGCACGTGTGCAGTCCCAGCCGTGAGCATGACCTTCTAAATCCAAAGAATTATTAGAGTTTTTTTAAAGCCTTTTATAGACACCCCTCAAAGTCCTCTCTGGACACCTCATTTCCTTCTGGAGGTTTTTCCTTCTTTTTTTGTGGGGGTTAACACCTGTGATATTAATTAATTTACACTTTCTAAAAATAAATATATATGGAACAGGCTCTAAATGAGGTTAAATACAGAGGAGACTTATGTATGGGGCTTTTCCTGGGAGCTGTCAAAATAGGCAGATAACAGTTGTCTGGGATTATTTTTTTGTTTTTGTTTTCAATAGGGACGGGGAGCTTCAAATCTATTTGGTGACTTCAAGTGGCTGCTAAGCTGCTGGTTGTCTTGGCTACTGTGGTTGTGAAACTGCTGGTTTTCAAGGTTACCTCAGAGCTAGAAAAACAGGAGGGATGAGATGACAGCAAGTTATAAAAACATCACAAAGCTTGCAGTCCTACAAAGATTCAGCTACTTTTCTTTTCTTTTCTTTTTTCTTCTTAAATAGCGTTCTTCATGTTGGTGTAAGTGTTTGGTTAATTTCCAGAGTTCTGTGAAGTTGACTTTGACAAATTTTGTTTTGTTTGTGCTTTCTCCTTCACATTCTCTGGACTTTTATGGAGGAGTGGAATTTGGCTTTAGCCTACCAATCCAGAAGTACTGCTTGTTAATAGTTTGAATATAAAATGTCCCCTAAAAGCCACCTGATGAGTTTTTGGTGAACAATTGCATCAAGTGGACGCATTAATGCACTGATGAGACCATGATGTGACGGCTTTATTGTGAGGTGGAACAGGAGGTAGGGCTTAGTTGAAAGAAGTGGATCGTGGGATGCAACCCTGGGGACTATATCTGGGCCCCACTCCTTCCTCTCTGGTTCTTTCCCTCTCTCTCTGCTCTGTGACCATTACACCCTCTGCCATGATGCTTGCGCTTTGCCACAGGCTCACCGCCATGGAGCCAGCTGACTCTAGACTGAAACCTTTAAAACTGTGGGTCAAAATAAACCTTTCTTCCTTCCAGTTGTTTTTCTCAGATATTTGGTCATAGTGACAAAAACTGGCTAACACACTGTCCTTTTTACTTGAGTATTTAAATGACTCACAGTGGACAAATTATTGACATTTGAGTATGCATCTACAATCCTACAATTATATTCTGCTCATTGCATATATCTTATTTTTTCCTCTATTTTAAAAAATATTGTGTTTTACTATATTTCCTCTATTAGTTTACTATTATGTATGCATCCACATACATATACAATTATATATATTTCCTTAGTGGTCATCTTAAATATGACAATGATAATTTTAAAGAATCTACTACTAATTAGCACTTTTTCTACTTTCCAGATAATGCTAGGGTCTTAACATAATTTCCTTCCCTTCTACCTTATATAAAGCATTTTTAATCTTACTGTATAAGAAGCCACACAGCACATTTGTATTATTTTATCCAACCAATATACATTTAATTTTACCCATATATTTACCATTTCTGTTGCCCTTAATTTCTTCTTCCACTTCTGTTTGCCCGAAAAATCCATTTAGCATTTTCTTCTTGTTAGTATACTGGCAGACATTAGGAAAAAAAATTTATTTCTTTTTCACTTTTATGGATATTTTTCTGGCTGTAGATTTCTATGTTGACATTTATTTTCTGTTAGCACCATAAAGATGACATATGCCTTAGTCTACTCAGCTGCTGTAACAGAATATCATGAATTGAGTGGCTTAAATGAGACACGTTTAACTCAGAGTTCTGAAGGCTGGTGAGACCAAGACCAAGGTGCCAGCCAGTTTGGTTCCAGGCGAGGGCTCACCTCCTGACTCGCAGCAACCGCCTTCCTGCTGTGTCCTCACATGGAGAGAGGTGTTCTCTCTTGCACATATTCACATAAGGGTGCTAATCTTGTGCACAAGGACTCAATTTTCACAACCTAATTACTTCTCAAAGATCTCTCCTCCAAGTATCATACGCTTGGAGACTGGGGCTTCAACCTATGAACTGGGAGGCATGTTCAGTTCAGAGAACACCCCATCATCTTCTGTGCCTATTATTTTTGAGATGGCAGTTTTTAACAAATTATTATTAAGTATTAGTGCCATTCAGAGATGCATAATGATCTCACATTCGTCATAGGGAATTTGTACCTGTACATGGTATATCCTGATTCCTCTTTTTTCCCCCCATTTCCCTCCCCTCTTTTCAATCACTGTTCCCCTCCTTATTTACAAAACTTTATTTCCATTTTATCCTTCTTTTCTCATTTTTAAAATTTTCTCTTTCTTCTCCCCCCCCCCACCTTCTTTGGAGCAATTTCTCCCTATTTCACAATATCTATTACACATTTTGGTTCTTATTTACATTTTCAGTTTCTCACACCAAAGAGACAATGCAATATTTACACATTTGTCTGATTTATTTCACTTAAGAGTATGTCTCAAGTCCATCCATTTAGCTATAAATGTCTCAAGTTTATCCTTCTTTATGACTGAATAGTACTCCATTGTATAAAAAACCCATATCTTTTTTGTCCTTTCATTGGTAGACGGGCATTTGGGTTGTTTCCAAAATCAGGTATTACAACCTGCTGCTATAAACATGGATGCGCGTATACTGGTCTGGTATGATGCTTTTATTTCTTTTGGGAAGATGCTAAAAAGGGGAATAGCTGGGTCAAATGAGATTTCTAGTTCTAGTTTTTTTGAGGACTCTCCACACTGATTTCCACAGTGGTTGTATCAGTCTGCACTCCCACCAACAGTGCAGAAGGTTTCCTTTATCCCCACATCCCCACCAGCATTTGTTTTTGTTTGATTTCTCGATAATAGCCATTCTTTCTGGAATGAGGTAGAACCTCAGTGTTGTTTTAATTTGCACCTCTCAAATGACCCCAGTGATGTTGAATACTTTTTCATATATTTATTTGCTATTTCCACTTCTTCATCTGAGAAATGTGTATTCTTTTCAGATACCCATTTTTAGGTTGGGTCTTTAAATTGGGG